>JARHVA010002707.1:0-100000 GCA_037957365.1 Torreya grandis | reverse complement strand
TACAAGGAAACTAGTAACCAAACACATTCAGAGAAACCCATTTCATTATATCACAAGAAATTGAATTACAAAATTGACTTGATTGACATATTAATGTCAAATAAAACTAAGAAAAATTTCTTCTTCTCACTTATTCACATCTTTTATACCTTTTTTTTCTCCTCTCAAAATGTCATGAGTCATCCTCTATGCCATGTGACCCCTATTCACAGCCCCACTATCATCTTTTATTTATTTTCTATCCTCTATTTTCTTCCACTACTCCATCATTAATAACTGATAAAACTCATTCAAATTATACATGACTAGATAGCTTAAATAACTCACAATCTACCTCCATTAAAAACACAATAAACCCCATAATTTTCTCCCAAAACATTACATAACTGAAGTCAATGAATAATTAATAACCTAATCATTATGAATGCTTATCTAAAAATCCATAATTAATTATGTTTTATTCCTTTATCAAATTTTCATGGCAAGGAGCAATCCATTATCAACCATCTCGATCACATAAGTCAAATAATATCTATGTTATATTCCATGCACAACTATGAACTAGTCATTTGCTAAAGTATTTCCCAATACAATGACTAAACACAATAGAATCATATAACTTTGGCAACGCAAAAAGACTAGAGTTTACATTGAATGATATCTACTAACATATATAACAATTATAGTGATTTTTAAAATCATTATATAATTATGATATATATATATATATATATATATATATGAATATAAACACTTACAATAAAGAGTTAAATAAATACAACATAATTTAAAATAATACCATTTATCTTTCAAAATTTTAAATTAATATCATCATAATAATCTTTAATTATTATTATCTAAATCTTATAGATTGAGTAATGATTATGGAATGTATCACAACATCATAATGTTTTACTATATAGCCACATGTAATAAAGTAGTGAGCTAAATAAACATAAACAAATTAACTCATTAAGACAAACAAAGTGAGCTATGTAAGATCACAAAATCATTGAAATAACTAAAACAATAAACATGATCATAAAAAATAATCAAGATTATACCAAAAATCATAGTAATAATCATCTAAAGGGAAATTATAGAAACATTCTATGTTATACATTTCAAACAATTAACTACAAAGCATGATATAATAAGTGGTGTGTATACGGGTTTTTAGGTTCATTCTCTATCGACCCCCAACATCTCCATCTAACCATCCACTTTGATGATACTCTCCCTCCATCATAATCTGAGGTAAGCATATGTCCTACATCCCTGTCATGCCAATGAAATTAGTTATCCTAAAAGATCATTATATCCATACAAAATAATGTTGTATAATAATCAAACATGATCACAAAGTACAAAATATAAGAGTAACACTAACTCATAACATCTAATCATGTAAACTAAACACCAAAAATTGTCCCATAATTAGCATAAGTCATTAGGCTTAATAAAATATTAGTTAATCAACTAATTAACCACAATAATCCATGGATAAAATAGGTTATTTATCTTAGAGATAAATTTGAATATGAAATACTTCCCCCCTAAATATGGTCAACATCCTAATCACATTTATTCAAACACAAGTTATGAATTTAAAACATTATTTAATAGAAAATAATATATTATGCATCAATAAATCAAGTAAACAAATATGGAAATAACCTATAAAACTCATCATAGTATTCATAATTGGAACTATTATCAAAGTATTAGTACCATAATACCTTGCACTATGACACTTATCTATTATGCCAATGGATTTTGTGAGTGTTAATTACTCTAATTGGTTCTACCATAAGAACCCAAGATCTAGAACCTTCAACACATTCTAATTCAACACATGTGAAGGATCAACTATATACTTTTTAATATAAGACACGTGGAAGGAACTATGCAAAAGAGCTAGAGATGGTAGAAATGTAAGCCTATATGTTATAGGGTTGACCACTTCTAAAACCTTGAAGTGTCCCACATATCTTGATTAATTTTTTACTTAATTCATAAATTTAATCAATATTTTTTGAGGTTTAACCTATAGAAACACTTTATCACCAACAAAAAACTACCTAGCTATTCTATTTAGATCAACATAACTTTTTATATCTATTATTGGCCTTGGACAACCTCTACTTGAGTGTCTTGACTTGCTCTTTCATTTCTTAAAGCATCTCAGGTCCAAAGACTACCCTATCTTCCAACCTGTCCTAAGTAATTGGTGTTATATAACTCCTTTATAATGTCTCAAATGGATCCATATTCAATTCTCATTAGTATGAGTTGTTGTAAGTAAACTCAACCAATGGAATATATTTCTCCTACTTTTATTACTGGTCAAGGCAATACATATGAATAACTTCTAAAAGTTGATTAACTCACTCTGTATGTCTATCAGTTTGTGGGTGATATGTAGTGCTGAATTTTAATTGTATAGCTAGAGTTGAATTTAGAGTAAAGCAAAACCTAGAAGTCATCCTTGGATCTCAATCTAATATGATCTTATCTAGAAAACCATGTAATTTATATAATTCCTTCATGAATCTCTTCTTAATATTGGCTACATCATCAATCAAATTAATTAGTAGAAAGTGAGCTACCTTGGTTAGTTTGTCAAATACCACCAAGATCATGTCATGCTTATTCTATGATAATGTCAAACCTTGGTCAAAGTCCATATTGGTCACCTACCACTTCCATTTTGGTATATTGTGTGGATATAATAATCAAATTAGATACACATGTTAAACTTTAACATGTTGACATACCAAAAAATGAGACACAAAATCCTTTACATCTCTCTTGATTCCCTTCCAAAAATAGAGTGGTCTAAACTTAGCCATGATCGTGGTTTATCTTAGATGTCCTGAATATGGGGCATTATGCAATTCCTTTATCATTGTGATCCTCAAATTCTCTGTATTTGGTACATACGTCCTACCCTTGTACCATAAAATACCATCATTATCTATTATAAAGCACTTATACCTAAGATTATAAGCATTCTCAAACAATACTTTCCTTATTTGATTATAGAATTCATCTCTTGGTGATAATTTGATCACTTGATCTCTCAAATTGCTTATAATAGTGTCCACAATTGGTATGTACCTTCTATAGCTTAGAGCATTAGCCACTCTATTATCCTTGCCTTTAAAATAGTTTATATCAAAATCATAGTCAGATAAGAACTCATATTATTATCTTTGATGAGCCTTTAGATTTATTTATGTGAAGATGTACTTGAGTCCTAAGTTATCAATATTGAGCTGAAATGGTTTTCCCAATAGATAATGCCTCCAAAATTGTAAATAATGCACAATTTCCAAAAGTTCTAGGTCATGAGGGGTATAATTTACCTCATAAGGATTCATTTTCCTATATTCATAGATTACTATTGAACCATCCTGAATGATAACTCCTCCAAGTCCATCCCCAAATGAATTGATGATCATAGAGAATTAACCATTAAGGTCAAGAACTCTTAGCACTAGCACTAAAGTAAGCCTCCTTTCTAGTTCCTAAAAATTTAATTTTTTTTTACTAGATAAAACTCTAATTCTTCCACTGAAGAGAGGTAATAAGATTAGCTATCTTAGAAAAAATTGGAATGAATTTCCTATAATAGCCTGATAATCTGATAAAACTTATTAGTTCATACATAGTATTTTGATTTAACCACTCCATAATGGCTCTTATCTTTGTTGGTTATAATTAAATATAATTAACAAAGATAATGTGCCCTAGATACTACACTTTATTTTATAAAAATGTACATTTCTACAAATGTTGCAAAACCAATTCTAGATGTTTCAAGTGTTCTTCCTTATCCTTGGAGTAAATTAGGATGTCATCAAGAAATACCAACACAAATTGATTTTTATAATATCTGACCACACTATTCATAAGATTCATGAATGTTACTAGATAATTCATCAATCTAAATGGTAACACTATAAATTCATAGTGCCCATATCAAGTCTTCAATATTATTTTTAGGATATCCTCTTCATAGATCCTCAAATGGTGATACCCTACTCTAATATAAATATTAGAAAATACTATGGCTCTTCACATTTGATTAAATATATCATCAATTCATGGCAACATATATATATTTTTTATCATTTCTTTATTCAACATCTTGTAGTATATGCATAGGTGTAGAATGCCATCCTTCTTCTTGATGAAGACAAATGGATCACCCTGTGGTGACACACTTAGTAAAATAGTACATTTTGATAAGAAAAATCCTAATGTTGTGCCTTTAACTCAATCAATTTATTGTTTTCATTTTATATGACACCTTAGACTATAATTTTGATTTAGGTATGATATTAATTGAGAAATCAAACTCATGATTAGGTGGAAATCTTGGTAATTCTTCTAGAAACATGTCATGGAATTTTATCAAAGAAGATAATATTTGATATATGGTTCCTTAGACTCTTTCATCTCATTTATCTTAACAATAAATGCTTGGCATCCCTTCATTTGATATTTATTCAATTAAATTTTAGAAATATGCCTTAGTTTCAACTCCCTTCTCTCGCCCCAACGTTGACTCTAATTTTTGAAATCTTCTTAGCAATCAACATTCTTTGAAAAAGTCAACCTTGGATTTATGATTCATAATACAATTAAATCTTAGGATCACATAATATGATCCCAATAGCACTACATATAGATATACTACTATAGTAATCTCAGACAATCTAATCTCTACTTTGATTAAACACTTATTAACTTTGACCTTGGACTTATTACCATATTATAATGACCATGTATTTTCCATTACTAAAACCTTTATAGATAATTTTATAAGAACTTTAGGAGTAATGAAACATTATTTATCTCTCGTATCAATTAAAATAGAAACTAGATGATCAAACAAAATACTTGATAGTTTTATGGGTGAAGCTTGAAACTCGGCCTATCAATTGTCAACAGTTGCATGAATCTACTTTTGAAACATTCCTTGATGAGAAGTTGAACCCTTGTTCTTCAATTTGTCTTAACGACATTTTTGAGCAAAGTGGTCACCTCCATAAATGAAGTAACCTCTAACTAGTCCTTTCCTCTCAGACTATTAGTTTCCCTTGAAACTATTTATGCCTTAATGTGTATCATAGGTGCTCACAGTGTTTAAATAACACTTATCATTTTATAATTAAAAGAATTATATGCATGATTTATAGGTTGTGATAATCCTATTATCTATTTATGGAATAGAAAGAAAGTAAGTAGACTATTTCACAATATTTAAAAAGTTTGGTAGTTGGGAGCCACCATGACCAATTAGCTATCTTTGTAAAGCGTAAGTAATTTGAGTTAATATCACTAAATTATGATCAAGTTATAATCTAAGGAATAATATAAAATGAATATTTACAATGGAAATTAAGTTAAAGTGATCTAGTTAAGAAGAGGTAAAGGAAGGGTAAGGTAGAAAAGAGTTGTTACTAATGTTCATCCCAAACATCATGACAAAGTTAAACTATCATTCAAGAGTGGACTTAACCAATCTATAACATGAAGTAGAATGAGCTCAAATCTTATGACACATCAAACAAACATCTAAGGAATGATAAAATTACAAATAATAACTAAGTTCACTTTAAGGATTTAACCCTACAAGCAAATAACATTAACCAAAATGCAAGAAGAGTAAAGGAAAAAAATTAACCTAGGAACTTTCAGTCAACCCAGAATTAGCACAAGTTAACAATTTTGTAATTAAGAGATGCACACAAAAAATTCATAAGAACCATTAAAGTTTGGATATAGGAACAAGAAAGTGAGAGAGAAACCATAATAACAAATGACATAAATGAATATGGACAATATTTGTATAATTCCTTGCTTACATTATTTGCTCAAAAGTTTATACAAGTTTTTGGCTCTAAAAAAATCTCTCCTTTTATAAATGGTAATACTCCTTTTATATAATTCCAAGGTAGTATACCAGTTATTCATATCTAATTACAAAAGTATGGGTGTTAATAATAACAATCCTTTTATAAATTTATATAATACACTAGACTTTTCCTTATGGATTGACCTATAGGCAATGTGATTTAGAAGCTGCACATGCCTTTACCAAAGAATATTTTATTTTTAAATATTAAAATGGTTTTGTAGAACAAAATATCTTAAGTCAAATTGCTTGAATTTGGGGCCTTTGTGCTGATGAAGTCCCTTATTACTATTGTAGTATCTTCATTTCTCTATGGTGTTGCTCATAAATCAACTCAGAATTAACAATAGGTACCATGAAGAGCTCATCCTCTTGATCATCTAGGTCTCCAAAGTCCCTATTGTTTCTTTCCAAGGCCTCTTTAATTCTCCTAGCTTCATTAATATTTTCCTTTACTGTTAGGATCATAATCATGACCTTATTATTGACTATTTTAGATTTGCCCTAGATTTTGATCCTCACTTTTTGCATGACTAGGGTGGTTATGTGCTTGAATTTTTCATTTGTGATGAGGCCCTTGGAGCTAATTATAATTGGTTTGATGATCATGTTTTTAAATAAATGATCCATCCTATCTATCCACTCATTTTCATCCCTAAGGATTCTTTACAAATTTTTAGACCATGTGTTCAACACCTGACATTATCTACAAGTAGTCCTATGACTATGTTTAATTGAACTAGGCTGATGGTTTTCAAACTATGGATTTGATCTTCCACCTAGATGTTGATAAATTCCTTTATTTTGTCTATTTATTCCAATGAGTGACTAAATTCTTGGCTACTACAACCTATTGAACCAATACATTTTGTCTATACCTTGTTGAATTTAAGGAGTCAAACATATAGTATAGATATTATTCAAACATCTTAATCATAAAATAAGGAACTATAAATATGCCTTAGCTCCCTAAATTTTCCTTTTACCTCTTTGTTACTACATGCCTTTGATGGTAGCTTGTAATTATGTTGATTGATC
Organism: Torreya grandis; assembly: GCA_037957365.1. Classification (NCBI taxonomy): domain Eukaryota; kingdom Viridiplantae; phylum Streptophyta; class Pinopsida; order Cupressales; family Taxaceae; genus Torreya; species Torreya grandis. The sequence continues at coordinate 93,036 of JARHVA010002707.1, read as the reverse complement.
TTGGGAAAATTCAAGCACATTCTCCTCAAATATGTATTTTTCACTTGACCTTTGTCCTTAAATAGGATTTACTATAATGAATGGTTTCACTTTATAGAAAGTGAACACTTCTCCACCTATCATGGACTTATTTTTAGTTACTCTTTACAGCCCAACTATTTTTGGGTCAAACCTAAAACCAAACAAAGATTGTGTCACTTGAGGTCCATGGATTTCAATTTGAGTTATACTCAATTATGCTAGAGAAGCCATCCTTTCTTATTCTTCCTTATGCAGAAAAACTATCCATAACTTGAGTTCATCATGGATAGTGATGTTGACTTATCTAGTAATGGCCCATAGATAATGTAGAGTAAGAACTTTGTGAAACTTTCCATATATAAAAAATTAAGGGATAATTGGACATTGGATTCGGTTATCATCACTTAAAAGGTTGAATTTACTTAAAATATGAGTGAAGGTTAACTTGGGTCTCTTCTTCCTTGCTAGAACCAATGCTAGCTCAAATATTGTCTTTAGGGGTAGGTGTGGTAATAGGTATTATATCCAATGAAACTTCCTTCCCCTTCTCTACTTTTACCTCCCTAATTTGATTTTCCTCCATTTATACTTCTTTCTTTTCTGATTGATAATCACTAGATAATATTTGTAGTGCATCCTCAACCATTTCACTTGGGTCCAAATATATCACCCAAATATCCTCAACTGGTGACCATAGTTCTTGTGCCTATGTTGAATAAGAAGAAACTTCACCAGGTATGTTTTCTTTTGTCCTTGGTACCTCAATATTTTGGATCTCTTTTTATGGTTTTAGAGGTCTAGATGACTCTCCACCAAGAAAATGGTATTGTCTAGATCCCAACTACCACCTGTCATCACTTCCTTTATGTTCCCTTTCCATCTTAACTTCTAGAGTGATGTTGAATTTATTCAATCTTGTCAAGACTTTGGTGAAAGAAGAGGAATTTTTGTACATTTGGTAATAGACTCCAAGATGGTTTTCATAAGTCATGTTTATCCCTTTGGCCTTTAGATACTTCTTGACCTTGTCCTGGGGATCCCACTGTATCATTTCATCCAGTTGTAGACTAAAAGAGGTCCTATTTATAAATAATTCCTCTTCATTTTCCCATTTATTGAATATGTTCCTTCCAATAATATTTGGGAGGTTTTGGAGCAATCCTTTCCTCTTGGCTCAATATAGACTATCTATACCATGGAATAATTGGTAAACTACATCCTCTTCTCCAAGCTTGTTGGGGACATGGATGTGTAGTCTAGATTCCTTCAACTCTGATGATGGTGAAATATAGATAGAACCATATGTCACCAATGGATTTAATCTATTTCTTGACCAAATGACTAACTTTTTCCCTTAGATTCCTAGTTATTACCTTAGTTAAGAATGGATAGACAAAGTCAAAAATGAAATGGATGTGGTCCCTTTATTTTAATATGTGTAGTTTTGAATAATATTTGGAGACCTTATATGTCCCTTTAGGCGACCATTCTCTAAGGTTTTAGATATTTTTAATGGAGATCAAGGCATCCATCAAGTATGAAATCATGTAAAATTAGCCCCTAGTCCTTTTCTTGATTGTGAAAATCTATCTACTCAAATAAGTGCTAATAACTTAACCTAAGTAAGCGGTGATCTACCTTTCAACCATAAAATAGACCAAGGGTACCTAAATTTTATCCACATAGGTGTATTTATATTTCAACATATCATGTTCATCAAGTTCATAATCATTTTGATCCCATGTCTGAATTGGCTAATTAGGATGTTGCCATTGAAGTCCAAAAATACTTGATTCCTATAATACATCCATGGGGTAATGATGGTATTTAGGTCATTATGCGTAGCCCAATTATTTATGGTGGTCATATTTATTTGGGGCCTAGGTATCTTATAATAACTCTCAAAAGAGATGGATGAGACATAATATATGCTTTTGTGAGTGTGTTCATTAACTAACATGCCTTTATCAATTTTGTAATTTTTAAAAATAGGTGATAAAACATCAATATAACATATTACCTCAAGCTTGGATACTGTAAAGTGTAGGATTATTATTTGAATAACCACTATGTCATAATATCTCCTTCTCATAGATAGGTTCTTCTCTTCTTCCTTTATGATGACCAGTTGTTTTTCGATAGTCTAAAACATCTTAGACCAATTATTATCTCCAGTGTTTAGGGTAGTGGCATCAAATTCTATAGCTTTGAACACTTTTCCCTTAGCATCTAATGTCAAATAGAGCTTTTCATTTTACCTTTAAGTGCATTTTTGGGATATTATGGTCTAAATTAGGTCAAATTTATCACTAGTGGAATGCTCTTTAGCTTTGGAATAAATTTCTCTGGGTTATATGATAATTCCCTCTTATGGGTTCAATTATACTCAATATAGAGTCATATTAGGATTTTTATGCAAGCTAGGTATTTTATACAAGTCTTATCATACATTTAACGGTGGCCATTTGTTCAAACTTAAGTGAGTTTATGCCTTAGATTGGATTTGGATCCTTTCATTTATACCTTTGCCTTTCTAGACCTACAAGATCTTTTTGTCATTTTCTGCTTATGTGGTGTCATCATGACACTTTTCTCATTAATTTTCAAAAGTTAACCTTTGCATTTTTAAAATATTTCTTTAATATCACACTATTTGATTATATTTTATGGACCAATGTAATTCATTGATCTCAATCCCAAGATTTGAATTCCATTGGCCATTATTTGTATTTGGCCCTGAGGTCATGCCACTTAGTAGTCACATAGGCTTTTTGAGCTTCATAGAAAATTATATGTTAATCTTGTACTATTGGATCCTATGGGTGTGAATTAATGAGTACCACTGATCTTTAAAAGATGTTTAAGCTTTAATGTGTAATAGGCCTAAGGTTGTGCCACTTGATAGTCTTATATCCTTCCGAGCTTTTTATTTTTTCAATTCTATTACTTAACACACTCTCACCATGTTGTGATCTTACATTTACTTGAAGCTCCATTGAAAATTATACCCTCATCTCGTACCATTGACCATTGTTATCCAATTGAATGTGCATCATTGTATCTTGATATGAGGGGTGGGCTACCATTAGCTATTCATTATTCCTTGGTTACAACCATGATACTTGTCACCTTCTCACCATCTTAGGGATGTTGTTGAAATTTTGATTTACCATGCTCCATCAGATCTATCCTACCCAAGTTTATACATGTCATTGATCCTGTAAAGATACAAACTATTTAAGTTAGGCTTAGGAAAATATATAGGTCTTAGGATAAAATATTAATACTAAGGTCTTTTATTTATGTTAATAAACACAAAAATGAACCTTAGGATTTTAAATTTATGCTAAGTTTAGAGCATAATAAAAGGGGGCCCTATGAATAATTAAATGACCTAGCATGAATTTATAACCTAAGGTTTCATTGTATAAATAAATATGATGAAAATTTAGGGTAAGGCCTTAGGCTAAGTTTGAACATATTAAAAGGGACCATGTATCCAAGGGATATAAAGTGACCAAGCACACAAATTTTTAGATTTGGGTGTGGTCATGTTGAAAAGCATGACTCAAGCATTAGGGTAAAAAATAGGCCAAGTATATGGTACTTATAAGTTTTCCCATGCAATTTTTGAATTTAATTATGAGAAACCTAGGTCAAAACATTAGACTAGGGTTTTAATCATGGTTTAAAATAGATCCAATTAATTTCAAATCAAAGGCTAATAAAATGTCTATTTTGATGTTTGAAGCATCAAACCTTTAACATGTTCATTCCTAAATGAGATTCCATTGATCCTATAACGCAAGCAACTAGTTTAAGTAACATTGGAAGGGGGAAACCATGATCATATAGAAATATGTCCATTAATCCAAGTGAGATTGGTTCTGACAAGAAATATGAAATATTGAAGTTATGGCTCAGGGAACATGTAAAGATTAAGTGAAAGTCTTAGATTAAATTTTCCATGCAAACAAATACTTTTAATCTAAAGTCTTGATCTAGGTTTAAGACATATTAAAGTGACCTTATGAATAAAAAGAGAGATGGCATAATGTTTAAGCCTAGGTCTATGTATCCATAAAAGGGACCATGTCTATTTTCCCAATTTGATTTCATGTTGTTAGATCATACAAGAAAAAGCACACTCCATAAAATAATGATACATGGAGTTGGGAAATATTGTCTCCTATATACATTAAGCCATGAAGTCATGCTATTTGGTAGTTCTGTGGGGATTTTGTACTATGCATTTTGAATTTATATCAAGATAATGTACTTCCACCATATAGTGACACCTTATTTGGTCTAAATTCCATTTGAAAAGTCAATGTCCTTCTCACACCATTAGATTATCTCACCCAATAAAATGTATGTCATTGATCTTGGGGACATGCTTGAGCTTTAATCCTCTTTATCATTGTTTGAATTTTCAACCCAAATTATGTGCCATTGGATCTTCTCATTTGAGCAAAAGTGGGCCATTGATCCAGTGGATGAACACAATGTCTAATTCAAGCTTGAGGACATATAAAACTTGGACTAAGGTTTTGGACCAAGGGTTTATTCATATTGATAAATATGAATTAAAACTTTAAGATAAAGTATTGAGCTAAGTTTAAACATAATAAAAATGACCCTGTAAATAATGAAGTTGGACCATGCTAAGATAAAAGGGAACAAAGGGATCCAACATATAATTTTTAAATTAAGGCTTGGTTGTGCTGAAAAACATTACTAAGCCTTGGGATAAAATTTAAATTAAGTCCATGGCATAATTAATTATTCCCACGTAAAATATTCTTTCCAATTTGAATTTGATCCAAAGGAACCTATGTTAGGGTAATTCGAAAAAGAGTTTCAAGATGGTCAAAATGTATTCAATTTGGGTTTCAATAGACCAAAGGCTAGTAAAATACCAAATTGAGATAAAAATATAAATTATGAAGGCCACACATTTTATATTCCAAATGAAATCCAATAGAACTATAACCTAAAATAATAAGATCCATTATTAAAAAAATTAGACAAGGTTAAATTAGAGCCATGAATAAATAAGCCAACCAAATCATGGTGTGGATGATCTTCAAATATAACTAATGTGCAAACATGCTAGTGACACTCTGATCATGTGAAATTTTAATTTTAAGGTAGATATTTGGATAATTTGACATAAGGGTCCCCATTTTTTTATAAATGGGGGTATGTTAACCTCAACAAATGGTGACTTCTAGGGGAAACATAGCTAAAATTTAGAGATTCTAGTTTAGACAAATAACTAGATTACCTATTCCACTTGATCAATACCATTATCAAAATTAGTTCATGGTTACAAAAAGTTTTGCACCTATATAATTAAGATCAAACATGAAAACCTAGTCATTCTCTATGTGTGATTTGATTCCACTTACTATTTTCCATGGAATTTATGGAAAAACTTCCAAATTTCATGCCTTTAATCATTAAAATTAACTTATAACATGTTTGGATATCCATTAAGAACCATGCTTTAGCTCAGTGAAGGCTTGGGTATTGATTTTCTACCAGCCAATCATCTATAACCCTGATAGAGATGCCTTTGGCTTCACTCAAGGTCTTGATCCACTACTATCTAAGTGTCTATATTCCTAGTGGAGATTACTAGAATCAACTTTGATTGGAAAGCTTTTGATTTTAAAATGAACTCTTATTTTTGTATTTTTTAAAGATCATTTTAGCTTTATAGCAAAGGTTAGGAACCAAGTTATCCATATTTAGGGATTTGATCACATTTTTTATCTTTAGACATTCACTTATGGTTTCAACTTTTGTCCCCAGAAAGGATGTTTATTAAGTGCAAGTATGACTATGTCCTAATAATTCAAGATTTCATCCCATATGTGCAATCATTCTTTAAACCAAGCTTAGATAAAAATAAGGTTTAAAACTTTATGAAACAACCAACCTATCTGTTAGTCTTTTCTAGTTTCTCTAAATTGTAACATCAAGCTCATATCTCAAATCCATGGTTAGCATATGCTTAAGATTCATACCTGTATTTCTAAACTATGGAGTTCCTAAGTAAATATATGAATTTTGAGTTGAGGGTTGTCCAAAAGGACTTACTAAGAGAAAGAAATATATCAGAGAAATAAAACACACCTAATAGAAATCAATAAAGTAGAAATCCAAGGAAAAGCAAAAAAATATATACAAATTTATGTACAAACAAGGGATAGGAAGGAAATAACATAAGGAAACTAATATAGCCTACATACACTAATTATAACTAGTCTTACAGTCATTCCATGAATATCTCAAGTGGGAAAACAAAGAATTAGTGTTTGAGGTATTGCCCATCGGTGGGAAATGTTAAATCTACTCCATATAGGTCTTTCAAATTAAAGGTGTTGTCTTCAAGTATCTCAACTATTTGGTAATGACCTATTCAAAGTAGTATGAGCTTACCATGTTTACCTTTAGGCTTAGATGCCTTGTCTCAAAGAAGAATTAAGTACCCTTACCTAAACACATTTATTTTTAATCATTTATCAAACCACCTCTTGACTATGGATTGGTTTTTAATAAAATTGGCCAAAGCCTCTTCTCTTGTATCTTCCATTTATATGATGTCTAACAACCTTGAATTTGAAACTTATTGGTCTTCCTCCATATATTATTGGATGAACCTACATGTTGGAAATTTGAGGGTAATGGGGAATATGGGTTCTTGTCCATACTCTAGTAAGAAGGGTGATGCTTTGAGGTCTTGTTTGATTCTCATTCTATCTTCCCAAAGGGTGTATTTGAGAATCTTGTGCCATGTCTTGGGTTTATTTGTTATAGGCTTATTTATTCCCTTTATCAATTTCTTATTCATTGATCTAGATACTTTATTTCCTTGAGGGTAATTCTTTGAGGAGAAATTGAGAATTATGCTATTAATATATGCCCATTATGTCATTCAAATGGATATAAAAGCATATCCATTATCGTAGATCATATATATGTGTGTCCCAAACCTAGTGCAGATGTTTTCTTCTAAAGAATTGATCACCTCTTTAGTCTTGAATTATTTAGTTTCCACTTCATCAGTCCATCTGGTGTAGTATTTGGTAGTAATTATAATGTACTTGTGACTATCAAAGGAATTAGGGTTTATGACCCCTACAAAATCTAACTCCCATTGGGTAAAGGGTGTATCAAACATTAATGGTCTTAGTTGCATGGCTACCTTGGGCTGTTTGGTTTTAAAGACTTGACATGAGTGGCATTCTCTCACATTCTTATGAGTATCCTTGAAGATTGTAGGCTAGTAGAAACCAAATCTTAATATTTTATGTGTTATATTCCTTTGCGATGGATGTCCACTTCCCAACTTCTCACAAAAAGTGCTCATGATTTTGGTTACTTCTTCCTTGGAGACATACCTTAAGTAAATACCCTCAAATTTTTTTCTATATAAAACTTCGTCTTTGATTAGAAAGTGAGTTACCTTGAGTGATATATACCTTATTTATTCTTTAATTAACACTATATGATAATAACCATTGATTATTAAGTGGACAATGGGATCATACTAATAATTAGGTCTATAACTTTGTTGTTCTATGTGCATAACACTTAGCTTGGGGTTAGTATTGGTAATCAATTAAATCAAACCATAACATCTTACTAGTTTATAGGTCTTCATACTAATGTCATACTCTTGGAATATAGACATCCACTTACTTCTCCTTTTTCTGAGTTCATCCTAACATAGGATGAGTTTGGTGGTAAGGTCTGGTAGAATGTCATGCAACTTATTCCTAAGGATATAATGTCTTAAATTTCTCACTACCTTAGCCAAAACACATGCTTTCTTGTCAATTAAAGAGTAGTTTAGCTAATCATTTTAAAGAAAAAAATAGTACTCTCAAAATCTATTTGACAGTCAAATCCATCCATTTTATAAGTTAAAAGTGTAGATATTGTATGATCTAAAGAGAAAGAGTAAAGATAAAAATCTTTGGTGAAGTCTAGACTTATCAAGAATAGGGCCTGTCTAATTACTTCCTTGATGTCCTTAAAATATTTATTTATCTCTTCATTCCAAGTGATATTAGCCTCCTTATTCAACATGTCATTTAAAGGCTTTACTATTTTTGTAAAACCAAAATAAAATTTTCTTACAAAATTTATTTTATCAAAGAATGACTTTAATTCCTTCATAATATTAGGGGGCTCTATATTAGATATTGCATTTACTCTTTCAAGGTATATATAGATTCCTTCCTTTCTGATAACATGTCTTAATATTTTTCCCTTAGTAATGCATAAAATACTTTTATTTGGGTTAAGATAAATCCCATACCTTCTACATCTTTCAAATACCTGTTGCAGGTGCATAATATTATCTTCCCTGTTCTTAGAAAGGACAATCAGATCATCCATGTATATAATAATCCAATTATATACAATACCTTAAAAATCATGATCCATATCCCTTTATAAGGTTTCATACGCATTAATCAATCCAAAAGGCATCCTTTTTAGGGAAGAATGTCCAACTTGGTAGTAAAAGCAATTTTCATCCTATCTTCTTGATTTACCAGCACCTGATTATATCCTAAAAAACAATCAAGAAAGGACATCATGGTAGAACCAAAAAAAAATTATTACTTGGTGAAGAGAGGGTAGGGGGTAATTAAATTTCTTAAATGCTCTATTTATGTTTCTAAAATCAATACACGATCTAATTTCACCATTCCTATTCCAAACTTGGACTAAATTTACAACCCAAGTGGAATGTCCAATAGTAAATAAAATATTAGCATCTAATATATTCTTGACCTCTCTATATATTAGTGGTTTTAAGATAGGTTTGATAGGCCTTTGATTTTATTTGAAAGGTTTATAGTTATCCTTTAAAGGTATGGTATGTGTTAGGAATTTTGGACCAAAAATATTCAAGTCATCATAGGACCATGCTATAATGTCTTTGTATCTAGTCAACAACTCCTTAGCTCTTTTGTTTTTAGTGCTTGTACTTGTTGTACCAATGTTGACTAGCTGAGGTTGATCTTGAGGACCATGATCAATTGCTTTGTAATCCTTCCTAGCCCCTTTAGGAATCTTGGTTTCAATAGCTAGTTTATCTTGATCAAATAATATATCTAAAGAAATCATGCCCTTGGGAATTTAGTTATCATTCATGTGAATGACCTTATCATCAAGTTTTATTTCAATGTTCTCATCATCAAGGAGATTGGCCTCATTAATAATATGACATTAAAAGACTCTTAAACTATTCATGAAGTCTATGATCTACTAATCATCATTGAATACCTACATATGGTTTACATTATTAGGAATGGAAGGGAACGTAGCCAGCTCAATACTTAATTTTGGGGAGTCTTGGTCTAACATTAGATTGGTTGTAATAGAGGTTAGTTTGTCAACTACTTTGTTTTTTTCTCTAAGGATGGAGACAAGGTTTAAATCATCAAAATAGTCAAATAAATCCCATAATCTAAACTTGTACCTCTTAAGGTAATACAATTTGAATTGGTACATAATCCTTACCTAGTTAACTACTAGCTCTGAGTCACCATATACTAGTAGTTCCTTGATGTTATACTTGATGGAAAATTACAAACCTAAGAATAATTTTTCATATTATATAAGATTATTAGTGCATGGAAATTAAAGTCTATAAGAAGCAAAATAATCTTTACCAATAGGGTTATTTAGAACAATTCCTACTCCATACTTAGACTTACACCTAGCACCATTAAAATGCAATTTCCACAGTCTAGGTATAGTATGATGATCTTTAGAATCACATACTTTAGTAGTCTCAACAGTGAAAAATCATAAATCAAAGTTGGCTATGGTAATATCCTCATTGATTACATTATACTTAGTGATCATATGTCTCCTTTTATGCTCCCTTTCTATCTTGATTTGGTTAGGGACTCCCTTCTAAGGTAACCACATATTTAAATAATTTGTTGACATATAATCATTCAAGCTCCTAGTGCATTCTATGCTCAATAACATCCCATAAGCATCAAGGATGTCCACTACTTGGATATCAATGAATTGCTATATCTTTAGCTCTAAGGCAATTGGCATGTGAACATACAATAATTCACCAATCACTTTAACTATTGATTTATTTAATTGAGTTACAATTATGTTAGATTTAATGAGAGTTAAACCTAACTATTCACAAATTCCCTTAGGCATAATATTTGTAGATGCACTGGAATCTAACAAAAAGCTATGAAAATTTTTACCAAAAATCTTGGCTATAAGTAGGAAAGGAGGAATATATACCTTAATTTTGTGTATTGGAATGTTAGCATGTGCAAACTTTGGAGACTTACCAAGATTTTTAGACAAAGATTCTAATAATAGTTCTCTCTATTCAGTAATCTATGTCATCTCATGTAAGGTAATGTTAGCCTTGATCTTATTTATGTCTCATACTATGTTTTATCTAGTCCTATTAGAAGAATTATATGTATCAGTAGTGGGTTTGGAAGTACTTCCCTAAGGAACTTCTATATTGTTATCAAATGTATTATCAAGAGGAGTTTCAAAATTATTTGGAGGAGTGGAAGTGGTCAATGGTTTATTTTTTTCCCTATTTATTAGAGGATAAGTCTTCTTTAAATTTTTTTGAAAAGAATGAATCTCTTAAAGAATATCCTCAACCTCATTGTCTTCTTAAAAAGGGAGCTCAAATGTTTCCACCATGAGAGTTAGATTAGTAGATCTAGATGACCTTGAGGAACTAGATGTACCTACATCATAATCCTTATAAGGGACAAATTCAAAAGTATATAATTATTATTGGAAGGCTTCAAAAGTATTACAAAAATCAACATAGTCAATTTAACCATGCTTATAAGTGTAATTAACTATATAATAGTCAGGTAAAGTAACATTAGTAAGATTTATATTAGGCACATTCTTGCTAGAAGATTTCTCATTGTTCTTATTGTTGTGGTAACTATCATTTTATAATATGTTAGTGGGCCTATTAAACCTTTGAAAGGAGTAATTATTACTAGAAATCTCTCTAGTATTCTTAAATTGTTTTTAAAACTTAAGGAAATCAATGCTATGCTTTTGAACCATATTGAGAATAGAGTCACTCTCATTTTTGGGAGCCACAAAATTGTGAACTTGAGTATTAGCATTAGTTGTAGTCATTAAAGATTTTTGATCCTATGGATGAGATATAATGGTAGAATTGTTTAGGAATCTTAGGTTTTGAGTAGGATGAGAATGTCTCAAGGGTATTTAGTTCAAGACTAGAAGTTGGTTTAGGGCAGGCACATTTTCATTAGAATCTGGAATAACATTCATAATGGGTAAATGTGGATTGGCATTAGAAATGGAGTATGTCAATTTCCCTTAGGGTTACATATGATCATTAATGATCAAAACCTTATCATAATCTAAATCTAATGTGTTCATGGGCCTAATATATCTCTTTGTAAATAAAAAAGTCATAGGATCCAAGGCGTCCTTTTAGATTTCCAAGACTAAAGTCTCATCAAGTCTATAAGGAGCTATGGTCCTACTAACATTTTTTGAAAAATAGAATTGAAGGATTTTATGGTATCATTTACATCCCTTTTAACTATGGTGAATTGTTTGTACAAGATACAAGGATTAATAAATTTACTAAATTTTTCAATGAAAACATTGTTAAAATTGACCCAACTAGTAATGTAATTTTTAGGTAGGTTTAGAAACCATTCATATGAAACATATTTAAAATTAAATATAAATAATATACCTGATACATATTCATGGACTAAATTTAGTAATTTTAATTTAGCTTTGAAACTCTTAATATGTTCCTCAACAGTTACAATTCCATTAGGACTAAATGTAGGAAAATATTTTTCAAGATTACAAGGAATGCCATGTACCACACCTAACACATTGATCAAAGAACCAAATATCCAAGAAATACCTTAATAAGGATAAAATATAGAATCAACCTAAATTGTTGAAGTTGGCAAAGACTTTTATTGTGCTTATCTTTGTGCCACCTAGTTATCCTATGGACTTATAATGAAAGCATAGGTTCCCTAGTCTCTAAACGTGACCTTGTTCTAATTATTGGTAATTCCATTTTGTGGGTTTTGAATCTTGTTTGAAATATGATTCATCAATCTTATCTTTCTATGAAATAATGATTAGACTTGCACATCAATTAAATTTTTCAAAGATTTGTATAAAATATGAAAAGTGACAAAAGAACTTTAACAAAGTTAACTCAAATATGTGTCTAAATATGGAAGTATGATTGATATTTACACATTTATTCTCAAATAAAATCAAATTATCAAAATATAATAGATATTAATAACCTTAAACCTATTAAATTGATAAATCTTAAGCCATATTTACCATAATTAAGTATATAACTTCAAAGAACATCAATCTTTCTCTAAAGGAAGCACAAATATGGGTCAAAGACTATAAAAATCAATGATATTTACAAAATTTTACAAACAATGACATAATTGTGCAAAGGCTACACCAATGTTTAAACACAATTTTCAAAAATGAGCAGAGATACTTTAAATCTATAAAGATAAACTGTGGCCCTCTTTCTAGTGCCAGTAAAGCTCTAGTTGTTGATACCTTAATGTGTATCATATGTGCTCAAAGTGTTTAAAGAACACTTCTCATTTTAGAATTTAGATAATTATATGTATGAGTTGTAGGTTATGATAATCCTTTTATCTATTGATGCAATAAAATCAATGTAAGTGGACTATTTCATAATATTTATAATTTTTGGTGGTTGGGAGCCACTGTGGCCAATTATCTATTTTTATAAAGAGTAAGTAATATGATTTAATATTAGTGAATTATGATCAAATTATAATCTAAAGACTAATTCAAAATGAATTTTTCAATGGAAAATAAGTTAGAGTGATGTGGTTAAGAAGACAAAAAATGAAGGGTAAGGTAGAAAAGAGTTGTTGATCTTCATCCCAAACATCATGACAAAGTTTAACTATCATCCAATGGTCCATTTAACCAATGTGTAACATGAAGTATCATGAGATAAAAACTTATCACACACAGGGAAAACATCTAAGGAATAAAAAAATTACAAATAAGAACAAAGTTCACTTTAAATATTTATCCCTATAAATAAAAAACATTAGCCCAAATGCAAGAAGAGTAAAGTAATCAAAATGGACATAAGAACTTTCAATCAACCAAGCATTAGTGAAATTTAACAACTCTATAATTAAGAGATGCACACCAAAAATTCTTAAGATCCATTCAAATGTATAAATATGAACAAACAAGTGAGAGAGAAACTAAAATAGCAAATGACACAAATGAATATGGATAATCTTTGTATAATTCCTTGCTTACATTAATTTCTCAAAATTTTATACAAGTTTTTGGCTCTAAAAAGCTCTCCTTTTATAAATGGTAATACTCATTTTATAGAATACCAAGGTAGTATACCAATTAGTCATATCCAATTACAAAAGTATAAATGTCAAGGACAACTATTCTTTTACAAAGTTATATAATACACTAGACTTTTCCTTATGGAATGATCTATAGGCAATGTGCTTTATAAGTTGCACACGTCTTTAGAAAAGAATATTCTATTTTCAAATATTAAAATGCTTTTGTAGAAAATAATATCTTAAGTCAACTTGATTGACTTTGGGTCCTTTATGCTGATAAATTCCCCTATTATTGTAGTATCTTTATTGGTCTTTGTTGTTATTAATCAATGAGCTTCAAATTAGCAATAGGTTCTATATAGAGCTCACCCTCATAATCAGCCAGGTTTCTAAAGTCCCTATCATTTCTTCCCAAGGCCTCTTTAATATTCCTAAGTTCAACAATATTTTTCTCTACTATTAGGATCATACCCATGACCCTACTATGGTCTATTTTATATTTGCATTGGATTTTACTCCTCACTTACTACATGACTCGGGTGGTTATGTGCTTGAATTAGTCATCTGTGATGAGGCCCATGGAGCGGAGTGTAGTTATTTTGATGATCATGGTTCCAAGTAAATGTTCCATCCTATCTAGTAGCTCCTTGTCATCCCTAAGGAGTCTTTCTATAATTTTAGACCATGTGTTTAATATCCTTACCTTGTCCATAAGTAGTCTTATGGTTTTGTTAAAATGAGATATGTTGATGGTTTTAAAACTGAAGATTTGATATTCCAACAAGATGTTGATCAATTCCTTTATTTTGTCTCTTGAATTCTACTAATGAGTGACTATGTCCTTGGTTTTTGCATCATATCAACCCAACACATTTTGTCTAGATCTTTTTGACTTTAGGGAGTCAAACATATCATAGAAATATACCTCAAAAATCTTAATCATAACATTAGGAATTGATAATATGGTTTATATCTCTAAATTTTCCTTTTGCCTCTATAGATTATCTCTTTGTTTTTACATGCCCATGATATCAGCCTATAATTATGTTGATTAAGATTAGGCCAATTCAAGCACATTATTATAAAAGATGGATTTTTAACCTGGCCTTTGTCTTTCAATAGGAATTATTATAATGAATGGTTCCACTTTTTAGAAAGTGAAATCTTCTCCACCTATCATGTCTTTCTTTTGAGTAACTCTTTGTAACCCAACTATTATTGGGTCAAACATGGCACCAGATAAATATTATGTCTCTTGAGGTGTATGGGTTTAAATTTGAGTTTAACTTGATTCTCCTAGAGAATCCATCCTTCATTCTTCTTCCTTTTACATAGAAACTATCCATAGCTTGAGTTCATCATAAATAGTGATGTTGACTGATTTAGTAATGGCCCATAGATGTTGTAGAGTAAGAACTTTACAAAACTTTCCATATACAAACCATTTAAGGATAATTGGACCTTGGATTGGTTTCTCATCATTAAAAAGTTTGACCTCACTCAAAGTATGAGTGAAGCTTATCTTAGGTTACTTATTCACTATTATAACTAACGTTATCTCATATTTTCTCTTTTGGGTAGGTATGTTAATAAGGACTACATCCAATGAAAAATCTTTCCCCTTATTTTATTTTTATTACCCAGTCTAAGATTATTCTATTTTTAGTTCCTCCTTATCTGACTAATAAGCACTAGATAACATCCATAGTGCATCCTCAACCATTTTACCTAGGTCTAAGGCTATAACCTAAATCTCCTCAACTCATGACCCTATTTCTTATGCCTGGGTTGAAGAAGAAGAAACTTCACCAAGTATCCTTTATTATGGATTTGGTGCCTCAAGCTTTTAAATATCTATTTATGGTTTTGGAGGCTTGGATGACTATCCACAGAGTAAATGTTATTGTCTAGATCCCAACTACCACCTATCATCACTTCCTTTATGTTCCCTTTCTATCCTAGTTTCTAGAGTGATGTTGAATTTCTTTAATATTGTCAAGACTATGATGAAAGAAGAGGAATTTATGTACATTGGGTCATATACTCTAGGTTGGTGTTCATAAGTCATGTGCATCCCTTTAGTCTTTATATACTTCTTGACCTTGTCTTGGGGATCCCACTATATTAGTTCATCTAGTTGTAGACTCTAATGATGGTGTATTATAGATAAAAACATATTTCACCAATGGATTCAATATAATGATTGATGAAAGGACTAACTCTTACAATTAAATGCTAGTTATGGCCTTAATTAAGGCTAGATATACACAATCATGATAAAATGGATGTGGTCCCTATATTATAATATATGAAATTTTTAATAATATTGGGAGATAATCTATGTCCCTTTATGTGATAATTATTTAAGGTTGGGTATCTTGGTGGTGGTTAAAAAGGCATCCAAAAAGTATGACATCATGTAAAATTAGCCCCTAGTCCTTTTCTTGACTATGGAAATCTATCTACGCAAGCAAATGCTAATAAATTCACGTAGGGGAGGGATGATATCCCTTTCAACCATAAAATAGACTAGGGTACCTAAATTTTATCCACATATGTGGTGGTTATATTCTCACATAGCCTATTCATCAAGGTCATAATCATTTGGATCCCAAGATTGAATTGGTTAATTGGGATGTTGTCATTGAAATTCGAGAATAATTGATTCTTATAATATAGCCATGGGGTAAGGATGGTATTTAGGTCATTTTATTTACCCTAATTATTTATGGTGGTCACATATATTTGGGGCTTAGGTATCTTATAATAATTATCAAAAGCTATGGTTGAGACATAAGTTATGCTTTTACGAGTGTGCTCATTAACTAACATGCCTTTATCAAATTTTCAATATTTAAAAATAGGAGTTAAAAAATAAATACAATGTATTACCTATAAATTGGTTGCTACAAAGTGTAGGCTTGTCATCTAGATAACCACTATGTCATAATATCTCCTTCTCATAGATAAGTTCTTTTCCTCTTCCTTTGTGATGATCAGTTGCTCTTAAATGGTCTAGAATAGCATGGAATAGTTTTTTATACCATGTTTATAGAATTAGAATAAAATTATGTATCTTTGAATACTCTCCCCTTATCATCTAAAGTCAAATAGAGCTCTACATTTTCTCTTGAAGTGCCTTTTTGGGCTGCCATGGTCTAAATTAGGTCAAATTACTCACTAATAGACTGTTCTTTAGCTCTAGATTAAATTTATATAGATTAAATGATAATTAAATCTTATGGGTTTGATTTTACTCAATATATGGTTGAATTAGGGATTTTACATAAGCTAGGGCTTTTTTACAAGTCTTTTTAGATCTTTAATGGTGGTAGCTTTTTTGAACTTAAGTGAGTTTGTGTCTTAGATTTCACTTGGATCCTTGCATTTATACCTTTACCTTTTTTAACCCATAAAATCTTTAGATTTGTCATTTCTTGATTATGTGGCACCACCATGGCACTTTACTCATTAATTTTCAAAAGGTAATTTTTGCCTTTTCAAAATCTTGCTTTATTCTCATATTGTTTGATTATCTTGCATGGACCTATGTGGTTCATCGATCTCAATATTTAGAGTTGAATGCCATTGGATTCTATTTTTATTTGGAAGTAAGGTCATGCCACTAGGTATTCTCATAGGCTTTTTGAACTTCATTTAAAATTATACTTTTTTCTAGCACTATTAGATCTTATAGGTGAGAATCAATGTGTATTCATTTTTCTTAAAAATATGCTTAGTATTTAATGTGTACTAGGCCCTAAGGTTGTGCCACTTGGAAATCTTACAAGCCTTTTGAGATCTGTATTCTATTAGTTTTTTTAGTTAACATGCTTCCACCATGTGGTAGTTATATGTTTACTTGAAGCTCCATTAAAAATTCTACCCTCATCTTGCATCATTAATCATCATCATCTGAGTGAACACACATCATTGGATCTTTATTTGAGGGGTGAGCTTCTATTATTTGTTCGTTGTTCCTTATATGAAACCATGAAACTTGTCACCTTCTCACCATCTTGAGGACATTGTTGAAATTTTGATTAGCTATACTCCATCAGATCAATCCTTCTTGGGCTGATGTGTGAATTGATCCTATAAAGATGTAAAATGCTTAAGTCAAGATCAAGAAAATACATATCTCTTAAGATAAAATATTAAGACTAAGGTCTGTTATTTATGTTAATAAACATGAACATGAACCTTGGGATTCAAAATTTTTGCTAATTTTAGAGTATAATAAAAGGGGACCTTGTAAATAATTAAATTATCTAACATAAGGTTTTAACCTAAGGTTTCATTTTATAATTAAATATTATGGAACTTCAGGGTAATTCCTTAGGCTAAGTTATAACATAGTAAAAGAGACCATGCATCCATGCGATATAAAAATCCTAAGCATAAAAGGTTTTAGATTAAGGTTTGGTCATGTTGAAAAATATGAATTAAGCCTTAGGGTAAAAATTAGGCTAAGCCTATAGTACTTATATTTTTTCCCATGAAAATTTTGAATATAATTAGGAGGGACCTAGATCAAAACATTAGACTAGGGTTTTAATCATGGTTTAAACTAGATCTAATTAATTTAAAACTAGAGGGTAATAAAATGTCCATTTTAACACTTGAAGCATCAAACCCTAAGAATTTTCATTCCTAAATTAGATTACATTAATCTTATAATACAATCAACCAATTTTAGAAACATTGGAAGGGGGGAAACCATGATCATCTAAAAATATGTCCATTAATCCAAGTGAGATTGGTTTCTACAAATAATAGGAAATATTGAAGTTAGGGCTTATGGAACATGTAATGTTTAAGTCAAAGTCCTGGACTAAAGTCTCTATACAAATAAAGCCTTTTCATCTAAAGTCTTGAGCTAGGTTTAAAACATATTAACGTGAACCTATGAATAAAAAGAGACATGGCATAATGTTTAAGCCTACATCTATGTCTGCATAAAAGGGACCACATTTAGTTTCCTAGTTTGATTTCATGCCATTAGATCCTGAGGGAACAAACATGCTATGTTATATCATGATCTATGGATGTGGGAGAGATTGGATAATATCTATATTAAGCCCCAAAGTCATACCATTTGGTAGTCTTGTAGGGTTTTTGTACTCTACATTATCATTTTATTTTGGGCTAACATACTTCTTCCACGTAGTGGTACCTTATTTGGTATAAATTCCCTTTGAAATGTCAACGTCCTTGAATTATTGGATTATCTTGCCCAATAAAATGTGTGTCATTTATCTGAGGGACATGCTCAAGCCTTAATCCTTTTTATAATAGCTTGATTTTTCAACCCAGATTATGTACCATTGGATATTCTCATCTAAGAAAAAGTGGGTCATTGATCTTGTGGATGAAAATAATGTTTAAGTCAGGATTGAGAATTTATATAACTCATACTAAGTATTTTGACCAAGGATTTATTCTTATTGATAAATATGAATTAAATATTTAGGCCAAATTCTTGTGTAAGTTTAAACATAACAAAAATGACCTTGTAAATAATAAAGTTGGACCATGCTAAGATAAAAGGAAATAAAGGGAACCAACATAGAATTTCTAGAGTAGGCCTTAGTTGTGTTGAAAAACATGACTAAGCCTTAGGGTAAAAATTAAATTAATTTTATGGCATAAATAATTATTCCCACATAAAATATTCCCACCAATTTGAATTTGGTCCAAAGGAACCTGTGCTAGGGTGCTTTGATCAAGGGTTTGAGGATGGTAAAAATGCATTCAATTTGGTGTTTGACAGACCAAAGATTAGTAAAATACCAAATTGAGATAAAACCATAAAATTATGAAACCTAGACATTGTATGCTCCAAATTCACTCCATTATACCTATAACCTAGAACAAGATCTATTGTTAACAAACCTAGACAAGGTTAAATCAAATCCATGAATAAATAAGCTAACTAAAACATGATGTGGATGATTTTCAAATATAAATAATGTATAATCCAACTAAACCATTAATGTTATGGTTTTATCTAATGATTTTCAAGTGAATTATATATTTTAAGTACAAATTTACACAATTTAACATAAGGGTCCCCAATTTTCAAAAATGGGTCTATGTTAACCTAAAAAAAAAACCACCATTGAAACCATTACCATATTTCATGTTCCTTAAATCACTATTTAACTTGGAATTATGATTATTGAATTGACCCTTGGAATATCTACTCCTTTGCTTCCAGTTTTTATTCTTGAAAGTTGGTTTAAAACTTTCAATTTCTTTTTGAACTTATCATTGAATTGGGCAAGAGATTTAAATTTCTATTCTTACTTGATTTCCTTCTTAAACACCCAATTCCTGGTAGATAGGTCATGCACATATACTTCACTACCTATTTGGGGTCTGAATTCCATGATGAATTTACTAATTCTAAACCTCTCATCTATTTAATACTTAGGTACATACTTAAGAAGCTTGGTGAATTAATACCGATATTCATTCACTAATAGATCCCCTTACTTAAAATTCTAAAAATTCATAAGCTTTTGGTCAAAGTGTAGCTATGGAATCCATCATGACTTAAATAGTGTCACAAACTATTTCCAACTGGTGGTGTTTGAGTCAAGGTTCATCTTGATCTTTTTATTTTCCCACCACATAATCACTTCACTATCAAGATAGTAAGCTCCCTAGACTACTTTAGTGACTTGAAAATAATTCCAAATATCAAAATACATGTCCATTTATGTTATCCATACATCAGATCCATCCCCCAATATATTTCCATCAAGCTTGGTTGGAATCACATTTTTCATGTCATGTGCTAACAATGTATCTACGCAAACTCTTGAATCGTACAGCACCTCCTCATGCCTATGATCTTAAATATGTTCCTAGTCAATATGATGATATTAAAGTTCTTCCTAATCATTCTCCTCTTCGTGGCCATAAACTTCTGGTTCTAGGCCTACGATTTGGTCCCTAGTCTCTTGCATTGTTATGAGGATTTGGTCAAACTTTGCATCTTTATCTATTGCAAACTAATTTGGATAAATAGGGGGTTAGGTATTCTAATTACCCTCACCTCTTGGTCTATATCACACCATTATTATTCATATTTATTAGGATAATAAGTTTTCATTAATGGAGACATTAAGTCCTAGATTTTGAGCTTCGACTCTGATACTATAGTGTAACAACCCTACTAGGTTTTACTAGAATATTAAAATATTTTTTAAAAATTTAATTACACATATTAAACATGTATATTTCACCATGACAAATCATATCTAGTGATATTTAACTAACTACATTAATTTAGTTAACCATCAAGGTATAACTAATCCACTTAGCTAAGAATCACCATGAACAAATAAAGAAATCATCAACAATATTGAATAGCCATACTTACCACATCTCAACATAAATGAAATAATATAAATTTAGCCAAAATTGATAACAATATTACAACCTATTCTATAAAATTATAGTGCATAAATATTACAATTTTTATAAATACATAATATATCTCAAAATATAAAACATGATATAAATCTTCTCTAAGTAGAGTATCCATAACTCAAGAGTCTCCTTGACTCAAGTATCAATATGTAATATTAAGTTTAGTTTCAGGTATATTACTCAAATTATGAGGGAGAGTAACATCTGAGCACTTTTCCACACCAACCATAAACCATAGATCCCTCACACTATCTTACAAACAAGGGGATGACCCTCCCTTCATGGATAGGTAGATAATAATGGTTTGGGAATCTAGAGTAACAAACTAAAACTTGTGTTGAAATTATCTAATACATAATGTGTACCATAAGAAAAATAAATTCTAATATGATATTGTATAAATATGAAAAATATATCAACATATGAAATGACAATGTTTATCAAACATTACTTTGGCCAAAATTTTTTAATAATAAAATTTCTCTAAGATTATTCAAATTCATACAGACCACTTGATAAAATTACACTTTATCTAGCATTGATGGTGATAATTAATCTAGTGTGATCCATCAACTAATTATTTAGCATAATGAATACGAGATTCCATAAAATAAATAATAATATAAAAATCAATATATTAATTCATCATATTTCAATTTATCTAATCAAAATTATGTTAAATACAAAAATATCACAAACATTCATTTAGTATGTCAAATGAAGTGAATATAATCTAAGCATCAGGTTTATTACCAATAATAAATATAAAATAAAAATAGTCCTCAATATAACATACCATTCAGGTAATGATTATCTAGACTGTCAGTTATTTTATCCACTAAGCAACTCATTATATTATTTCTCCATGAAATAATATTATAATCCTGGATAATAAATTGTTTATATTCCCAATATAATGATAGCAGTCCATAAGATACAATTATGTTTGTATTTAAACTCATAAATATAATGAATGATTTATATTTAAACATTCTAATGCTTTTATACTAATAATATAAATAAGCATCTAGTGTTCACTATTATAATAGTTATAAAATAATTTTATGTATTAATATATATTTATATAATAACTCATACATAAACATACATTATGTATACTATGTTTATATAATATACAACTAATACAACATCCACTATTATTTGTCTTAAATTATACTATATACGTGAAGTATACTATCAGTTCATAAACAAAGGCCCCACAATCTTTTTAATTAAAATTATAAATCCATATGCCCATGATAATAAACACAAAATTGAATAAATAAAACTTAGTTACTTCATTATTCATAAAAAATGTTTAACCATTTACATCCAAACTATCATTCAAGTTTGACAATAAATATAGTTCAAAAGAGCAAATAGAAAAACCATTCTTGCATTTATCCAAATTAGGTATACATAGTTGATTACCTACTCATTATCACTTATATCATCTCCGTTTTGGCTGAATAAAACAAATACAACATAAATATGACTAAATAATATTATTATACCAATGAACCCCTATACCCAATCCATTTACAAACTATGTATTATTCACATAGTTCATCCTAATAACATCAATACATAATCTTATTTGTTTATGAACAATTTTCGTAAAATAAGTAAACTCTTACATAGAACCTTACTGATATTCATACTTTTATAAATCCAAAAAGTAACCCTAAATTTGAATTGTTCATCTACTCATACCTAGGTTACACAAAATGACTTCATAAAAAATTTTCAATTCCACATATAAACCATATAGGGTTTCATACTCTAGCTTAGGGTTTAGTTATTATTTAAGTCTAGTATTTATACTTTAATTTAAATCCAATCTGAATAAAACTTGTTGATACCATATCCTCCTATTATTCAAACAATTATTTTCATCTTTTAAACTGAAATACATATAGTCACATTAATGTTTGACTATTATTTATGAACGTGTGTGTGTGTGTGTGTGTGTGTGTGTACATACATACATATACATATGCATATGCATACTTACATACATACATACATACAAACACACACACACACACACACACACACACACACACACACACACACACACACACACACACACACACACACACACACACACACACACACACACACACACACACACACACACACACACACACACACACACACACACACATAATAGACACACACACACACACATGAGTATAGATATATATTTAATCGATTTTGAACTAATTATATACTCATGTATATATTTGTGTATATATATCTAAAACCCTTGAAAACCCATATTTTAACCCAAAAGTCTGATTTAGTATATTAATTAAATGATTATATAGATTAAATTTTTAAATTAAATGTTTTCATATACTTAAATGTATATATAATAGTCTAGTTTGAATCAACTAACACAAACCATAATACTTATATACCCATCAGAATAATCCTCAAATATTTAATAGAGTCTTTATGAATAGCTAGAGATAAGTAAAACATAGATATTTAAAAAAAATAACCATAGACAACTCAATGACTCTACCCCATGTCCTAAGATACCCTAGTTTGAATGTGGGTTTATATGGAGGACAAGTATTCTATAGGTATCCACATACAATCTAATAATTCTAATTATTCCAACAAAGAAACTAGTAACTAAGCACATTCAGAGAAACCCATTTCATTATATCACTCAAAAATTGAATTAAAAAATTGACCTAATTGATATATAAATGTAAAATAAAGTCAATAAAAATTCCTTCTTTATACTTGTTCACTTATTCTCTACCTTCTATCTTCTCCTCTCAATATGTTGTGAGTCATGATCTATGTTGTGTACCCCATGTTGATAGCCCCACTATCCTCTCTTTTTTTGTCCATCCTATATTTTATTACACTAATCCATCATTAATTCCTGATAAAACTCATTAAAATTATGCATGCCTAGATATCTTAACTAATTCCTAGTTTACCTCCATGAAAAACATAATAAACCCCATAATTTTATCTTAAAACATTACTTAACTAAATTCAATGAATGATTAGTAACTTAATCATTCTCAATGTTTCTCTACAAAACCCTAATTAATCATATTTTATTCATTTATCAAATGTACATGGCAAGGATCAATCCATCATCAACCATCTCAATCACATAAGTCAAATAATCCTTATGTTATATTCCATGCACAAATATCAACTAGTTATTATCTAAAGTTTTCCCCATGCAATGACTAAACACAATAGAATTATATAACTTTATAAATGAAAAAAGGATAGAGTTTACATTGAATTCTATCCACTAACACATAAAAATTACAATGATTTATAAACTCTTTAAAATAATTAACATTAATATATCCATTGATATATATGAATGCAAATACTTAAAATAAACAATTAAACAAATATAATATCATTTAACATAATACCATCTATATTTCAACATTTTAATGTAATATAATATTAATAATATTTTATTATTATTATCTAAAACTTTTAGGTCGAGTAATTATTATGGAATCCTTCACAACATCATAACGTTTTACTACATAGCCACATGTAATAAAGAAGTGATCTAAATAAACATAAACAAATTCACTCATTAAGACAAACAAGATGAGCTAAATAAGATCACAAAATTATTGAAATAACTCAAAAAATCAACATGATCATCAAAACAAGTAAATATTATACCATGAAGCATACTAATATTCATCTAAAGGGAAAATTACACAAAACATTCTACGTTATCCATATCAAATAATTAATTATGAAACATGATATACTAAGCGATGTGTGTAATGGTTTCTAGATTCATTCTCTATTGACCCCCAATGTCTCCATCTAACCATCCTCACCAATAATAATTTCCACCCATAATTATTTGAGGGAAGAATTTGTCTTGCATCCACCTCATGCCAAATATGGTAATTACCCTGAAACATCATTATAGCCATAAAATACAATGTTGTATAATAATCAAACATGATCATAATGTATAAAATATAAAAGTACTAATAATCCATAACATCCAATAATATAATTTAAGTAACACTAAATATTCCATAAACAACATATGTCATCAAGATTAATCAAATATTAGTTAACCAACTAATCAACCACAATAGTCCATAGATTAAGTAGGTTATTTACCTTAGAGAGAAATCAATATGTGATAAATTTTGTTCTTTGAATATGTTTATGTAGTTAATGATTGGATTTGGTACCTTAAAATTCTTGATCTTACTTGTATTTTGAGTGATTCATACTTGTATTATCAATGTTGCTAGTGATAGGTATGAAAACTACAAAGAATAGGGAATATTTTCTCTATATGAAATTACGTATAAATATTTAGTAGATATGCACCTAGTGTATACATAAAATATTTTTCACTTTTATCACATAATTTATTATTTCCCTTAAAGAGGCTTCTCAACTCATCAATTTACCTAAGTACACACCTTAAATGGTGCATTAGGAATGGGGTGGGATTATCTCATAGTTCTTTAAGAGTTATTATTATGTATTATCTATTTACAACATCACTAGTACTAGTCTGACCTCCTTTAAGTCTTTATCCATCTTTCATAATTTTCTAACTTTTATTCAAATCTTATAGCTTACCTATATCCTATGGTATTAGCTTGATTGCTACCATTGATTTCATACCTTATGTTTCCATGTAATTTATTGGTAATTCAATACAATTTTAAGTTTATTTTGTGACATTTATATTGTATCAGCCAGCTGATACCATATTTTTGTAGTTGACATCTTCTAACTATATTAGCCTAGCCAATAGTAGTGGCTTAGAGTTTAGCGTTACTTTTGGGTATTGTAACTATAGCTGATAGTTGATACCATATTTTTATTGTTGACATATATATAAGTTACAATACCCAAAACCAACCCTAAACTCTAAGCTAGTGCTATCATCTTCTCTAATATAGTTAGAAGATGTCAACTAGAAAAATATGTTATCAGCTAAGTTCATATAATATAAATATCTAAAAATAAACTTATAATTTTATTGAATTACTAATAAATTTATATATATGGTTACAATACCCAAAAGCAATCCTAAACTCTAAGCCAGTGCTATCAGCTAGGCTAATTTAGTTAGAAGATGTCAACTGGAAAAATATGGTATTAGGTAGATTCATACATTATAAATGTTAAAAAATAAATATATAATTGTATTGAACTACTAATAAATTACATTGAATAATAAGGTATGAAATAAATGGTATCAATCAAGCTCATACTATAGGATATAGGTAAGTTATAAGATTTGAATGGAAGTTAGACAAAGATGAAAGATGGATAAAGACTTAGAGGAGGTTAGAATGGTAGTAATGATGTTGTAAAAATATAGCACACAATAATCCCTCTAAAATTATCATGAGATAATCCCACCCCATTCTTGATGCACTATTTAAGGTGTGTACTTAGGGAAATTGATGCATTGAGAAGCCTCTTCAAGAGAAATAATCATTGATGTGATAAAATTGAAGACTATTTTATTTATACACTAAGCACTTATATGAGAGAGAGAGAGAGAGAGAGAGAGAGAGAGAGAGAGAGAGAGAGAGAGAGAGAGAGAGAGAGAGAGAGAGAGAGAGAGAGAGAGAGAGAGAGAGAGAGAGGCATATAATTAAATCTAATGATAAGTATCACTTCATCCAAGTTAGTTATAGTCTAAAAGGAGAGTATAAGATCAATTTCATCCATCTCCTTGGCATGTGTTGGTTTCTTGATGATGAGATTATAGAGGAATGGCATAGAAGAGGATCTTCAACTTATTGGATAAATCATAAACCTATTTAAAACTACCCTCTTCAAATAGGTTGATGAGTTATCCAATAAGTTGAAGAGTCTATTCTATGTCATTCCTCTATAATATCATCATCAATCAACCAACACATGCTAAGGAGATGGATGCAATTGATCTTATACTCTCCTCTTGGACTATAACTAACTTGGATAAAGTGAAAATTATCATTAGAGTTAATTTTATTCCTCTCTTCTCTCTCTTTAATTTCTCACCTTGATTGATACAATTTTATCAATAACCTATTAGCTTGGTTGATACCATTTATTTCATACCATATTATTCCTTATAATTTATTGGTAGTTTAATAAAATTCTAAGTTTATTTCAATACAATTATAAGTTTATTTTTTGACATTTATATTGTATCAGCCTAGTTGATACCATATTTTTCCAATTGACATCTTCTAACTATATTAGCCTAGATGATAGCACTAACTTAGAGTTTAGGGTCAGTTTAGGTTATTGGAAATATATATATATATATATATATGTATATGTATATATTTATATATGTATATGTATATATATATATATATGTAAATGTATATATATATATATGTGTATGTATATGTATATATATATATGTATATGTATATATATATATATATGTATATGTATATATATATGTATATGTATATGTATATATATATATATGTATATGTATGTATATATATATGTATGTATGTGGGTGTGTGTATATATATATATATATGTATACATACATACATATATATATACATACATATATTATATATATATATATATGTATATATATATATATATATGTATATGTATATATATATATATATATGTATATGTATATATATATATATATATATATGTATATGTATATATATATGTATGTATATATATATGTATGTATATATCTATATATATATATATATATGTATATATATATATGTATATATGTATGTATATATGTATATATATATATATATATATATATGTATATATGTATATATATATATGTATATATGTATATATGTATATATGTATGTATATATATATATATATGTATATATATATATATATATATATATATATATATATATATATATATAAGGGTCATATTTCAATATTAATAAGATATATCACATTAATACACTATGTGTGCTTACATTTTTTCCCTAAGGAAGTATCTGGGAGAGTTAGTGTTTTAGAACCTTATCTTATAGGTATGATCTTGTGGTGTCATTTAATCTTAGTAGGAGATGTATTTTTAATTTCCTAACAAAGAATATTTATGTATTAATAAAACCATTTGAGGTTTTCAACTTATAACATCTATTGTAAAGCTCCACTTGAGCTAAAAGGTGAGATTGAAGCATGTATGGGTCCACCCCAAACCAATTATTTATATTCTTATACTATTTCATTTAATTAGTAGATCAGATGTTATTTATTTGTTTTTAGATGTGTTTATCCTTTCTTAGTCTCTTCCTTATACCAAATAAGCTGGTATAGATATATGATTTGTTAGGAATTTCACTTATCACCTTAGGTTGCAAACACCCCCATTTGTTTGATCATTGCACCTTACCTTATTTATAATCACATACCCATTTTTTAAATTAATTTTACCCATTTAAAATCCTTTAATCTACTTGCATATCTATGGTCATAGTTATAAAAAATTACCTTTGTTGACATCTAGTGAGAAATATATCCTTGTGTCAGAGGTTTAATATTTGGAACCCTTTCCTATTGACATTTGTGTTTTAGTTTAGCATTTTATATATCTATGGATATAATTAGTACTTTAATTCTTATCCAATTATATGTAGGCTCTATTTGATTAAACTTTTTGAGTCTTAGTCTATTGAGAGAAAGAGGATGTTGTAGGTCATCCTAGCCTATGAATGCATTCTGGTGAACCCAACATGAATATTATCCCACATTTGGTTGGATAAAATTCATTTTTATCCTTTTTATATTAATATTGAAATCATAAAAATAATTATATATCTTTAATTATAACTATATTAACCAACCTAATATTGTTTCTTAGTCTTAGCAACTATCTTTTCCAACTTGATACCATTTCTTATTTTTTTTTAAAATTATATCAGCCAACCTGATAAATTTCTATCTTTCAGGACTTAATTGGAATGTTTAATATATTTATATGTGTTATTCTAATTATATGGACCAACTATATACAATTTTTTTATAATTTTTTTTTTATTGTATCAACCGACCCAATACCATCTAAAGCATTTGTTTATTTCAATGCATGTTGTAAAATTCCCTTTTGATATAAATCATATTTATTTATATTTTATATATTTTTATTCCTATAACAATGTTTAGATAGTTTTAAAACTCATGGGATATCAATTTCTATTCCAAACATTCATAAGTTATACCTAAGTCTTAGTGTGAGGGATACCACCCCAATACTCAAGCCATTAGAAAAAACTATATAAGGAATTTAGTTTCCATGTACCTCACAATATATCAAAAACACCTAGGGTTTTTTTTTCACACTTTATGAATATTTTTATTAGTTTCATTTTTAGTAAAATATTAAGTGGTTAGCCTTGGGAGTTTAATATCAACTTACTTCAAAGATGAGATATTGTAGCTATGAGATAGTGGAGTCCTCTGTAGTTACTTCTCTTTGGTTTATGTTTGATATTTACTATTGGAATAAATATATCTAAGAGCCTAAAATTCAAATACAACCTATTTATCTATACCTCATTAATTTGATTTTGATTTTATTTAGTAAAATTATTATCTTACTTGATTTTATACTATATCAACTATCCTAATACCATTTTGTGTTGTGTGTCAAATGAATTAATCAGCTTGATAAAATTTTGTGTCTTATCAATGACATCAACTAGACTGATAGAATTTTAATTTATTGGTCTATCTCTAACTACATTGACAAACTTGATATAGTTTTATTATTCCTACCAACTACATCAACCAACTTGATATAATTTAATTTTATAATCCTCCTTTTAACTATATCAGCCAACCTTGTATAATTATTTTTTGTGACCATATTATATTGATCAATGTGATATAATTTTATATCTCTTATTTTAGTTACTAAGTATACTGAACAACTTGATCAGTAAGGTTTTAACATTCTTATGCAATTAAATACACTCACCAACCTGGTTTAATTTATAATTTCTCTTCAACTATAGAAAAAAAATTATTCATTCTAAAAAGAAAACCCATAAGGACATACAAGGATTATGAAATAATATTAATGTTATGGAACTAACAAATCCCAATAAGTTCTATAAAAATGCTTACATACCTTAAAAAAACTCCATGATTCAAGACCAAATTCCAAGAAATTGTAATGTGGCTTCCACTAGATCTAAAATCTATGATCCATATAAATTTCCTAAGACTACTAGATAAGGTCACACACTCCAAAACCATGAGGTTGAAGTCAAATGTGATATTGACTATATATATTAAATGATAAAATATCTCAACAAACATCTTGAGTATAATGGCAATGACCCCACAAATTTATATCATATAATGATGGCATCTTGCATAGAGTATACCCCTTCCCGTACTCATATTTTATCTACATGTGTTGGGTAAAATCAATTTGCATCTTTCTCATTTATTTCCTTGTCCACTATACCTAATATTTAAACTATCATGGGGGGTCTCACTTTTAATGGGCATAACCAAAGGGATCACATTAATACCAATGTTAATGCTACATCTAGCACATCCCAATAGGCCACTCAAGCCTCTACATGTAATCAAAACACTCTTAATCCTAATCAAATAATCTTACAAGTAGTGATCCAAATGGATAAAATTCAAGCCAACAATAGTGCTTAAATGATAAAAATTCAAAACCAAAATTTGAAAATGAAAAATTGACCTTAATATTTTTATTGGGGGTGATAAATTAAAATTCCCACCACCCTCCTTATATATTCTCATGGTAATCTCATTCTAAAACCTATGATGTATAAAAAAGTCATTAAACACCTTTAAAATGAACCTTTAATCCATAAAATTATAAACATTGACATAGGTATCATTAATCATATGATATCTTATAATGGATATATTTATCACACTTTGAATTTTAATTCCTTTAGTATCCTTTATAAATAATGGATTAAACTCATCACCTTTTATACTACTAAATGTTTACCAAAACATTCTATGGTGAGGCTTTAGATTGGTATAATAAACTTAATTCTAACTTAATTTCTAGCTTGGAAGACTTAATTAATATATTGGTTCACATGTATCAATCTAATTATTTTCTTGTAAGTAACTTAATTCATTTCATTAATTGAAAATGAGTGAAAATGATGACTGCTTAAGCCTTTATCAATTGTCAAAAATCATTTAGCAACAAAGTCAAACACAATATGATGGAAGACAGCATATTTCATATTTTCACCAATGCACTAAATTTTAAATTCTAATATTTTATTATGAATCTTTATTAAAAATCACTAGAGGAAGCCTTATATTGATTTAAACAAAAATATTTATGTATAAGATAATTTGAGCCTTCCCAACCCAAGCATGAAACTCAAATGCTTGTGAGATATAAAAATGAAAATGATACAAATGTCGTGTCTTTAACACTTGAGATTTTAATATAACCATCAATGTTATTTTTATAGTAAGATTTATTGAAGTGACTATCTCCCCACTTATCAAGGGAAGTATTTTATATATGCAAGGGATAAGATGATCTAAAACAATCATCTTTCTCTTAATCGACTAGAACTCAAATAAGGCCAATAAAATAGATCCTAAGTATAATTTCATAATTTGATAAGGAATAATGGTATATGTATATATATTGTAGGGTAACCTATAACTCATTTTCTATAATAAAGGGTTCCAAATACTAAGCCTATGATACAAGTATATAGATCACACTAGACTTGAATAAAGGTAAATGATTGTAACTATGATTTAAAAGATGAAAGTAAATTAAATGGTTGTAAATGGGCACACAAAAATTAAATTATTGGTAGATTATTATAAAAAAAAGGTAAGGTAAAATGGTCAAAAATAGGTGTCTATGAAAATTAAGGTGGAAAAGTGCAAGCCTAAGCAATATTATATGTATACTAGCTTATTTCATATAAGGAATAGCATAATCAAGAATAAACACCAACATACAAAAATATATAAACAAAATACTATATACTAAGTAAAAAAAGAGTGTAGGGATATAAATACTTACCTTGGGGTGGTCATGTCGATGCTTTAATCTCACCTTTTGGCTTAAACGGAGATTTGAAAGAGATTGTTGTAAGCTGAAAACATCAAATGGTTAGATGAAGACCTATATATGCTTAGTTAGGAACCCATAATGACCTCTCATACTAATCTTAAATCACAGCATAATACAAGACCTATAATATAAGGTTCTAAATCACTAACTCTCAAATATTCTTAGGGTAGAAATATGAGTGCAAAAAGAGCATATGAATATGATATATATTATTAGGAATGAAATATGACCCATATAATGTTGTTCTAATACCAAAAATAAACTCTAAACTCTAATATATAGTATTATCCATGTTGATATAGTTGGAATATGTCAGTTGGGATAGTGTGTTTGAGGTATAATCACTAAGAGGGGGGTGAATCAGTGAGCCTAGATATTTCAAATTCAATCCTTTACAATATTAACCAATCAACATATATCAACTTGATCAAGAAATAATAACAAGATATCTCATTGATTTAAATCATACATAAGATCAAACACATAACACATAGTTCCTATGGGAAACCCGCATGGGGAATAAAACCCACTCTCAAGTTTGTAACATAATGGACTACTATCCTATAATAAATTACAAATAAGAGACTGATCAAATCCTTTATACCAACAAACCTTTATAATAACATCTTGATTAAATGTATTTAATGAAACACCTATTTCACAAAGAGAAACTACCCCTAAGGAAGACAAATTCCTTTATGTCCTCCTCTAAACACCTCCACCTTAGAAATGATGTCTTTAATATCTGATGATGGATCTCTATTTTCTAACCCCTACACAATCTCTCTCTCTCTCTCTCTCTCTCTCTCTCTCTCTCTCTCTCTCTCTCTCTCTCTCTCTCTCTCTCTCTCTCTCTCTCTCTCTCTCTCTCTCTCTCTCTCTCTCTCTCTCTCTCTCTCACACACACACACACACACACACACACACACACACACACAAAAACATGCCTCTCACATAAGTATGCCATAATATTTCTCCTTATTCACTCAAATTATCCTCACATGCACACTCAGACCTCTTCTCATATCCTCAAATTACAAGAGCGTTATCTTGACATTAATAACATGACCTATAGATCATACACATAGTCAAAAAAAAAATCTTATTAACTCAACCAACAAGCACATTACCTATCCTTCTCTTCACAAGTCTCACATCCACCTTACACAAGTCTCTATTATAAATATTCCACACACATACATCTAGAAATAATCATCTTTGATTTAATTATATATATATATACATATATATATATATATATATATATATATATATAGCTATCATGAGTTATCATCATTTTGGTCAGCCATAATACATGAATTCACCCTTAAGGCATCTTACATAGGTCACACTTAAGCGTAATCCACTTTCAAATAGGCCTAAGTCACTTTTAGGTCATATGGAGACCCATTCAAATCTTTGACACTTTTTTGAGAAAACTAAGAACATAAGACACTTACCAAACACATGAACCCATTTATCATGATCTATAGGTCCTTCTTAAGTGAAAGCAACAATCACAATACCTTTTAGCTTAAGCATAAATAGATCAAACACTTCTTTATACATATAGTCAATAGGAGTGAACACATAGTTATATTCTAAGCCTTTGTTCATACATAATATTATTGGTCAAACCTTCATAATTCACACATAACATCCTCATGGATTTTAAAACATGATCCAATAGCTAATTCACCAATAAATATTGAAATAATATCAAAACTATCTTGAATAATCTTGTCAAGTCACTTACTTTCCATGCATGAACACATAATAAACTTTTAACCTTCATAACTATCTCTATACACACTTTCAGATCTTTAAATCTATATTTATATATTCACCTTAGAGTCATCTACATATTCAATTTTTAAACCATGAGAAAATTCTACTTGGATCAAAATTTATGGAACAAACACTAAACACTTGTATTTTCTTTTGTAAAATTCCAATATTCAAATGAAAACGATCACATTTAAACCTTGAACACTATGCTCACATCTTGTGTTCTCTTAGATTTAGATATAACTCACACCATCGATATTTTTTGATCTTTAACACATAATTTCTAATTCTCAAACATTAAACCTCAGTCATTTTGACTTCATCTCATGCATTCTTGCAATGTTGACTCATCACGCACCGTCAATATCCTATACATAGCTTAGTTTTTAACAATGTTAAACAAATATCACTATGACCTATTGAACTTAATATGCATCATTGATCTCTATTTGTATGATCTTTTTCTCATTATTGATCCTTGGAATAAGCTCAATCTTTATATCTGCTCAATGTTAAACATCATAAAATTTTCCTCATCTCGATACTTCTTGACATCTTAGAGCAATGCACTCCATCGATCTTTCTCAAACTTTAACTAATGCAAAAATGATTAAGTATCGTAACCTTGCTTATCTGCCTAGAAGGTTAATTTTTCACCTACATATCTTTCACTTCACTTTAGCACATGTTCTAAAAATTAGACCATATGATCTCCCCATATAGGAGAATCCAACCATGTGTCAAAATACTTTTGAAAATTTCTCATGTACAAGATATAATTCCATTAAAATTCTCATTTAGATTTTTCTACCACAAATCCAACTATGTCAAAAACTTATTTGGAAGGCAAACTTTGAACATGTATTTCTTTTGATTCACTTCAGTGCATAATCTACAATTTAACACAAATAAACTAGGCTCAAAACTAAACAAACCCATATGATCACCATCTCCTAAAATTTACACATATATGAGATATGCTACCATAAAATTTCTTACTCAACTATTTCTTGCCTCATGCAAATCTGGCTATGGGAAAATACTATCAAAATGTTTGGGAACCCAACTTTGCACCTACATATATTTAACTATAATTAGGTACATGAACTAAGATTTATCACATAAAAACTATGTAAAAATTTTATCACAAACATATGACCAACTCCCCCTAATTCATCTATACATGATAATGGTGATGTCAGGAAACTGCCTACTTAGATTTTTTGCCACTGGACCCAAAGTGTCTAGATGAAAACAATGGAAAACCAAATAAATTATAGTTAAGAGCACAATATCTCCAAACATCCTTGACCATGGATAGGACCCATTACACATGATAAAATCACCATACTCATCCCTTAACATCTCTAATCATGCCAAAATTGAGGATCTACTAACCCAACTTCAAGCACACTAGGACAAACACATTATATACTTTGTCATTATTACTTAGGATATCAAAGTACTTCATCCACTAATCATGAAAAATCTATGAAATCACCATGACATCATTGAAAACTCAACAACAATCTCCCGCTTTTTCATTAATGTCAATAAACATCATTTAGCTCACCTTTTTTCTCTTCAAGCACTCTCACAATAGTAACTTTCTCCCCCTTTGACACAATGACAAAGTGGGCACCAACTAATCATGAGGACATAAAAATACCATAAAAATATGAAATTACCATCTTAAAAATATTATATAAACTCCACCTTACCTTGAGACTACCTCTTTTGGCCTTGACAACTTCCTCTTGCTCCATGTCAATACTCACTTCAATCAACCACTACAACTAACGAAGAAAGAACACATTAAATATGACTAGGTTTGATCAAGTCATCATACCAACCTTATTGAAATATCATATGTATTAGATATCACCATATCTTCAATATGAATGAAACATCTCACATATTCTTCCCCTTACATCATGTAATGTTTCTCAAGTCATTCAAGCTACTGAGTTATCTCCCATTAACTCTATTCATACCACTTTGTACTTCTCAACTATGCATTGAAAACTAATTTAACTCTTCAAGAAACATCTGAGAGGGATTCCTCCTAATATCTATAAGTAATTGCATCACTTCAGCATTTTCAGATCTCCACACACCATGAGGAACTATAACACAGGCTTGCTAACCTTCTTTCTTAAGAAACTTCCAAGACTACCAAAATAAATTCATGCCACTCAACAAATATAATTTTTTTTGAAATATATATAATAACTCTTATTAAATCACACATATCATTCTCTTTTGGAGAAATTGAACAAAAAGCACATCTTCAAGACTAGGCATGTCTAGACTCCTTATAACCCTACCTAGAGCTTGTAAAGCCCAAAATTATTTGTAGACACATCTTCAGGACCTAAATATTGATATCTATATCACTCTCATATTCCACCTTAATCAAACCAATTTTCAGCACATGGGTCATTATCTATAGCATACTTCCTTCATAAAACTAATAGCCAATTAAGCCTCCATCTTGACAAAAACATGAGTAATTTGAAAACCACAAACCTTCAAATCTATATGAAGCTAGATTGGAAAACCCATTTGGCCCATTAAGCATATTAAGAATCCTAAAATATCAACACATATGGTAAACCACTTTTATACCATAGCTCAAAACCATAGAATCTCAAAATAAATAGGGTCAATAAACCTCCTTCTGGTCAACATCGACCTCTAAAACTACTTGCACAATTGGAAATAATCATCATAGACTTCTAGACTATGAATTGAGCTTCCACACCATTGGTAATATTGACTTCCTATATCATGGATTTTGTCCTAAAATAAGATAGGTAAACTTAAGAGCACATAACAACCTCCAAAAGACACAAACATGATCATTAAGACACTAAATCATCTAAAATACATCAAATAGAAGTGCATATACCTCTTTGAGAAATAAATTGTTCTTGAAATTTTATCAAACTCATTATGCCATCAGAAAAACCCATTATGACATTATAGATACTATATACAAAGCAACACATGCTTCTCTTATAAAAAGGAGTCTCTTAAGAAACCTAGATAGAGATCTCATCCTTATCACAGTGTCCTAAAAAAAATAAATTTAGGAATAGCCCACATATCCTCTTTAACCATTGGAATCCTCTTATAGCTATAGGACTAACTATCTGTGTTCTTCTTCTTTTTAGGCTTAATAGAAAAAACTTACTCATCCACTACAACATTATCCTTTTCTTTTAGGATCAGATTAGCAATACATGGAGACAACATAGACTAACAACATAAATTTTCATTTGAAGAATACAAATTTTAGTCTAGAAACTCATCACTAGACATTGACAATTTATGTTCTTTTCATAAAACTTACTAATAATAAGATGTTCAATTGGATCCTTACTCTAGAACAAGCCTCAATCATCACCATGGTCTTCTCTTCGAGCTTGATCTCTTTATTCTCAAAATGAATAGATAATGATAAACCTTCACACTTTTCAAATTCTAAAGAATTATCCACCATAAAAAAACATATTACTTAGACATTTAGACTCATCATAACTCCTACTTACCACCTTTTTTCTCCATGAGTTAACTTCTCTTCTTCAATGTACTATAGGAACCTGATTGAACCTATTCTGACGTATAGGCCTTTGCTTGTAGAACCTAGAAATGTGACATCTTTGTTTAAATTCAAATTATACAATACTTTTTGCAAGAATATCTTTTTTCTCATCCATATTTACACAAAAAATTACAATGTGTCCTATGTCATAACAACTGTACTACTCAACATTTCTTAAAGGAAACTCAACTTGTCTTAGCCTAAATAGACAACATTTTACAAAATGTCCCACATCATGATAGTTGAAAAAATCAACCTTTCTTACACCTTTTGACTGATGACCCCCATCATAGTTCTAAGTAAATTCATTTCTAATAGGTCTCCTACATTCTCTAGCTCTATGCCTGAACTAATTATAAGTATACTAGTAACCATTGAAATTTTCATAATTCATGGAATTTGGTTGTCTAATATATTTTGTATTCATTCTATTATCACCTTCATTCCTTTTCTAATGATTTGTCTTCAAAGGCTGATTGTTCTTTTTTATATTAGTCTTTGTCTTGTCTTGAGTTATAGTCTCTAGTTCTTTACGAAGAGTGGATTACAAAGTAAGTTAGTCAAACATTAGTCCATAAATAATGAAAAATGCATAAATAACTAACTAACTAATCCTATCTATTCTTATGTGAATTACAAAGGATATAAAGAAACAAATTGAAATAAAGTAACATCATTTTACCTTCCCAAATGAATTCACCATACCTATGTGGCTCAAAACCATGTTATCCTTTGACAAAGCATCCTTATATTTGTCAACAAAGGTGGGAAACTCCTCCAATGTCTCAAAAACAATAAACAAAACCTAGGCTCATGATTCCAAATCACTAAACTAGCCTATCAATAAATCTTGCAAAAAAAATCAATGATTAAATGAAAAGGATTGTTGAAACAATTTAACATTATAACTTTGCAATATTCAAACTTAAAATTCATGTCCATGGCCTCTCTGTTTATATATTTTTGAGATCGGTCAGGATCAACCATGAGCATCCATCTTGAGATTGAGATGTATGACCATCGATAATCCTAATTTTTGGAATTAAACCCATAAATATCCTCAAGATAAATAAGCATTAAAGAGGCATGGGAGGTATTAACTAGGCATGGGTGACCCATAATCTTGATATTTTATGCACTTATGGCTTGATGGATGCCACCTCATAAATGATGTCATTAGGTGATGTAGATATTCAAAATCAATTTTTAATAATGAGATATTCAAAAAGATCTATGAAATTCTTACTTAAGCTCTTAAAATATATTAATTATCTTAATTAATCTTAATTAAATTTAGTTTAATTCTTTGGAAATTGGTGCACAAATAATCAAAATGGTTAGAAAGTCATATTATTGGGTCATAATTTAATTGGAGAGGAACTAGAAGGTGATGTTAGATGCATTAGATCTATATTCCCATTTAGGATGTTGGAAACAACAAATAACAAAGGTATATGATGTGTTACAAATGAATTAGAATAAAAGAGTGAGCATGAGCACTAAATGGAAAAATTATCATTTTGACTCAAAATGATCTGATCAAAGTTATCTGGCCCATAAAATGCATTTCCCTATTTAGGGATACTTTTACCTAAACTAGCACTTGTAAGTGAAAAGTTAAAACCTTTTAGGTAATTTTAAGGATTTTGACCTAAAATGTGCATTTGAGTGCAATTTGAGAAAGATTGACAATTTCAAGACAAATGATGTTAGGAATTGGATGTCTATATTTTACCCCTATTTGAGAAGGTATAGCAAGACATTTAGGTGAATCGACATCTTTTCAAAGAAAAGAGTTTTCAAGAAGAAATTGGAATAGACCTATTATTCCCCCTCAAGGGGACATACTAGGATGGAAGAAAAGGATGGACTTTCAAAAAGAGAGAGAAATTGAGAGATTAACCCATGGAACAGATCACATCTAGATGACCTAATGCTTGCAAAAATGATTACCATTAATGATCAAAATATAATTAGAGGTATAATAGGCCCTAGAGATAAGGGTAATGGGAAAGATACAATCCATAAATGTAAGGGACACACTTTAAATGTACCCAATTTGAGAGTACAAGATACGTGCTTATGGAATTGATCAATCCTAAGACAAGTTGCACACTAAAATATTTCCATCATTGGCTTTAATGTGGAGAGCTTGGAATTAGAGGAAAATAAAAATATATATATTTTAAGAAGGAAATCACCACTAGAATAGGGTCTCCAAAGAGAATATAATAATATGTACTCTAGTAGAGCATATGTGATCATGCTTAAATAGTTTTACCCTAGAAAGGTGAATCTTGATCATTCATAAAGAATAAATAATGATTTACCCCTATAGAGCTGACTTGATTCAGATGTGGTTTAGATGTTGTACCCCAACATGGGCAATTGGCAAGCAAAATAGCTAAAGGATATAACTAAAAAAGATAGGTTAAAGTGAGTGCGCACAAACATACATGCAATGGGGTAATGGCTTAGAAAGCCATATAAAACTAGGCATATGAGAATGCATAAAGTGATCAGAGAGATGAAAATAATAATGGAGATATCTAAGCTAACGTCAATAAAAATTGAGTGTTGCTTACATAGCTCCATGGACTCATGTTCCAACATGAACTTCATGCCAATGTAGTTCACCGAAGTTTGGAAGAGTATGGACTGAGGAATGATGAAAAATGACCAAGAATTGATTAGACTCACAATGTATGCAAAGAGATGAACATCTAAGCATAGACAAGTAAGCCTAAAATTCATGTTACCTAGAAGCCTAAATCTATATCATGAGCCTAGGTTTTACAAAGTGTTCTTGAGAATCATTCATTAAAGTTGATGTTGACGTTAAGATGTTGAGTACTTGTTATAGAAAAATAAATTAGGCATCATAAGTATGAATAACTTATAATGACATAAGATTCCAGTTTCACTAAGCCAATTTAAATGTGAATATCTATAACTAAGGATAATGGTGA
The DNA here is from genome assembly GCA_037957365.1 of Torreya grandis. Classification (NCBI taxonomy): domain Eukaryota; kingdom Viridiplantae; phylum Streptophyta; class Pinopsida; order Cupressales; family Taxaceae; genus Torreya; species Torreya grandis. Next base: position 52,686 of record JARHVA010002707.1, on the reverse strand, counting down.
AACAATGACCAAACCTAGAGTTATAGTGATTTACATTTAAACAAAAAATCAATGACAAAGAAAAAGATAAACATAAATGAACCTAACTTGAAATCAAGATATGATTTTAAGTAGGAACAAAAATGTGTAAAAACAAAATGTAAGAACATCTTAATGACATGAGACAAAGATATGAATAATCAAGATCCATGTGGTCCATCAAGGCATTCTTGAACACAAAATAGAAAAGCAAAATCAAACAAGGAAACACAAGACCAAGATGAGAAAAGAAGTAAGAAAAAGAAGAAGAAATAAAAGGAGAGGTTCAAAAGCACAAAAAAATAACAAGAAAACTGAAATAAACACACACAAAAAAACCAAGTTAGTGTAATTTAAAGACAAATGTTCATGCATGTGTGGTATAGGTGTTACTTTCCACCACATCATAAAAAATAATAATGACACGATAATTATTCCCTAACTAAAGAGGAATAATGATAGAATAAATGGGGGAAGAGAAGAAATAGAAGGGGTTGGTCAAGCGGACTCTAGATGTATAAGATAAGTGGATGCTACTTAAATAGTTCTATGGATGCATGTTACAACATGAACTACAGGCCAGATGTAGTTCTCTTAGGAAATGGGATAGAAGAAAAATGAAGATCAAATTAGCATGATTAATGCTATAGAAAAAATGGAAGATATGATAAACAAATGAGAATGGTCTAGCAAATAAGAAGTTGATGAGAAAAGAAAGAATGACCTTGAAAAATGACAAGTGCATGAGACAAGATGAAATGAATTGGTGTTTTTGTGATTGTAAAATGACAAGAGTATAGCATGGTAGAATGGGAATGTATAAATATATAGAATCATGATACAATGGTTTTGTTCTTTTGTGGATCATGTTATAATGGTTTTGGTATTTAAAAAGTATTTTTATTGTTTTTGGTGCTTTGAGGATAAAATATGCACTAGGTAGGACCATCTAATTGAGGAGATGTATGTCTTGAGAGTAGAGGTTCTAATAAGATAGCTAAGCTGGCTATAATGGCACATGCTCACAAATCGGTGAGAATGAGGTCTTAATAAAATAATAAATAGAAAAAAATGTGATATAGAATAATGTGAAACCTAAAGTTAAAAAGACGTATCTACATTCACCTATCTGTAATAGGGTAGTAATGGTCTAGAATTGAGAAGATGTTTTTTTAATCTTGTCTAAAGTTGTATAATACTATCCTGGTTGAATTGCTTTGTAGAACTACTATTGAGGATGTTCATAATGTTACTGAGACATAATCAAGATCATAATTGGTCAAGGGATAAAACGTGTTCAAGCTTATAACATGCCTTAGACATAACAAAGAATATGCTTCTATAAGAGAGCCATCTAGAATGTGATGAAGAATGTGTTCAGAGTGCCAAGGATTCAAAATACTTAACTATCAAGAATCTTGAAAAGTAGACTAGGGTAGTACAAAATGCATTCAAGGTAAGATAAAATGGTGGGATAAAATTACGTCAGCATAACTTTCCCCTAATTTAGGGGTTTTGTAGATAATATTTCAAAGTTATTCATACATAGAACCTATAATGGTGTATGATTTTCATGAGCTCTAAATTTTTTTCACCATTAGATTTATCTATTCGATATGCTCCTAATCCATATTTTGTTATGACAATATATGGTCCTAACCAATTAGGCTAAATCTTGACTTTATTTTTGGGTTTAAAACTCATATTATTCTGGTTCTCTTTCAAAACTAAATCACCAATCTCAAATTCTTGAGGGAGAATGCATTTGTTTTAGCTTCTCCACAATCTATTTTGATAGGCCTACTAGTTTTCTAGGGTAGCCAAATGCTTACCATCAAGAAGTTCTTGTTCATGCAGTCATGAGGCTCTATAGTCTTCATTATATTCAATGTGCTATAGTGATATTCTCAATAATGGGATCTCAATCTGGACTAGGATGATAGCTTCAGTGATAAAAATTAGGGAGTATAGAGTATTAGTTGGGTACGATGATGGGTTATATAATCCCAAAGAGTAGGAAAGAGTTGTAAGTGCTAATTATGGACAACATCATTAACAATCTTCTTCAAGATGGCTAGAATGGTTTTATTTGATCCATCAAATTTGTTTATTGCCTTATGGGTTATATGTAGTGTATTTCTTGTGCTTGATCTTGAATTTGGTATAAAGATATTTCACATCTTGGTTCACAAAGGATCCACCATTATTTGATATAATATAGGATGGGATCCCATATCAACAAATTATATGGTAATGAATGAATTTGTCTATTTGTTTACTGGTAACATAAGTGAGAAGAATGGCCTCAATCCACTTGGTAAAGTACTCGATTGTAGTCAAAATATGCTTATGGCTATCTGAAGATGTTAGGTTAATTTTCAAAATGAGATCGAGACCCCATATTAAGAATGGCCATGATGTTGTAATCACCTACAATGGTAAGGAAGGTGCATGTATCAAGTTACCATACTACTAACAAAGAACACACTATCTACATAATTACAAGCATCTATCTCCATTTTGGTCCAAAATAGCCTATCCTAAGGAGTTTCTTTTTTAAGACTACACAACTAGTATATGCCCCACATATTCTTTCATGAACTTCCTTTAGTGTTATCTTGGATTCTCCCAAAAATAAATAATGAAGAAGCATTCCACCATAGACTTTATGATAAAGTGTGTTTCTAAGGAGGATATAACATGTTAAGTGATGAAGGAATAGTTGTTTTATGGTTATTGGAAAGGTTGGTGAGAAATACATGATTATGGAAATAGTTATAAAAATATTGGTACCTTGGTAGCTCAAGTGAGGGATTAGGATCAGCAACGATGCATATCCTCTCTAAATATAATAAAATATGTGTCAGCTGAAGAAGATTTTCAATTAATAATTGATACTATTTAGCACTATCATACATTTGAATCATGGAGCCAATTATTGCCATGGCATCGATAGATTTGTTGTTGACTCATGGAACTTGATCAAACTATAGAGATTTAAAATGTGTTTTGAGGGTATCGATAATTTGCTTGTAAGAAACAAGCTTATCATCCCTTATTTGATACTAATCAGTTGTCTAATTTATAATTATCTATGAATCTCCATATATATTTAAGCTTTGAATATCCTATTATATAACAAGATGAATCCCTACAACTAATGCCTCATATTCAACTATATTATTTGTACACTAAAATTGTATATGGAATGTTTTTGGGATCAAATCCCCTTGTGTCATGATCAACAATATGCCAACTTTAGACTCTTAGGATGTGAAGGATCCATCAAAATAGAGTGTCCACTATTAAATTTCTTGTGATGATTCTTCTATTATCATGATAGAATCATCTAAAAGGTCAAATTTGAGAGATTGAGTGGCCATAATAGGAGCTTCTGTAAGTTGGTCAACAAGAACTTGTCCTTTGATTTCCTTTTGATTTTGGTACTAAATATGAAACTCACTAAAGAGTCTATTTAACCATGCATCCATGAAGATCTACTTTAGATAAGAGGAACTTGAGATAATCTACCTTGGAGATAACCATAGTTTTGTTATTTAGCATATAATGTCACAATTTTTGAGTGGTAAACACCATAGCTAAACATGCCTTCTCAATAGGATTATAATTATGTTCATAAGCTACCAATGTGTATCTTAAAAAATAGACAACATTTACCTTACCATGATCATCATGTTGAGCTAAAAGTGCCCCTAGTACATGTTTTTCGGTTGATATATAAAGAAGCAGTGGCTTTCTTTGTGTTGGAGGTTGTGAGACTGGTGGATTTTCCAAGTATGTTTTAAGCTTTATAAATACTATCTGACAATCTTTATCCCACTAAAATATTACCCCTTTCTTTAAGAGATGGGTAAATGGGTGGCACTTATCTAGCAATTGAGAAATGAACCTGCATATAGACTAGATCTTTCCTTATAGACCTCACAACTATTTAAGATTGTTTGGTGGAGGCATTTCCATAATAGCGTTGACCTTTGTAGGGTCAAATTTGATCCCTCATTATGATATAATTAACCCTAGAAATTTTACTAATGTGACTCCAAAGACACATTTCTTAGGATTCAAGTGAACTTTATATGTATGAATCCTCTCAAATATTCTTCATAGAATGTTAGGGTGTCTAGCTCTTATTCTTGATTTTTCTAGTATATCATCAACATAGTCTTCAATAATGCCATGCATCATGTCATGGAAAATGATCATCATTACACATTAATATATGGCTCCATCATTCTTCAAACCAAATGGCATGACTTGGTAATAGAATTCCCCCCATCAATTGGTGAATATAGTCTTATGTCGATCTTTATAAGCTATCTTGATCTGATTATAACCATAATATCCATCCATTAAGGATAAAATATTATACCCAGTAGTTGAGTCAATGATCATGTCGATGTTGGGTAGATGAAAATCATCTTTGGGGCATGATTTATTGATATCATATAAATTAGTACAAAAATGTATGCCTAGGGTCTTTTTACTCAATGGTAATATGTTAGAAACCCATTTAGAGTAGTCTAGTGGTTTGATTAAATTGGCTCCTAAAAACTTTTCCAACTTTGCCTTAACCAAAAGGGTGATGCATGGATGCATATTTCTTAATTTTTGCTTGATTGGTGTAGCACTAGGGTGAATAACAAGATGATGTAGAACTAAATTTGGGTCCAAGCCTAGTATGTTGAAGTATTACCATGCAAATATGTCTATATAATCCTTAAGAATGGATATCATATGTTAATGTTCTACTTCAATAAGGGAAGCTCCAATATAAACAATTTGTGGATCCTCATGGGTTCCAAAATTCACTTTTGTTGTGTTCTCCATAATGAGTGTGGATCTATCTTCTAAAATTATAGGAAATGTATGGTCATGATCATTTTCCTTTGTTATATATTTTTGTTGTTCCTCCCAAATATCTAGATAATATGAATAATTAGAATCTACCTTCTTAGGTAAAGGCCAATTGGTAAAAACCTCTATAAAATTAAGAGTACGATGCTAAAATATTTGATGTTGTTCTGAAGAGATGCGTTTACTAGCTATGTAACTTGGGTTAGATAGTCTTTCTACATCTTGAGGGTATGAATAAACTTTACCACTTGGGAGTGCCTGAAATAGGTTTTTACTCAAGGCTTGTCTTTTTCTTTACTTTTCCCCTGATTGACAAGTGCCTCAAAGAGGTTTTCACCTAAAGATATCAATGTTTATTCTTTATTATGACCAAGAAAGTTTGCCTACTCTCCAAAGTAGGTATAAGAATATAATGAAAAATAAAAACCCTAATTATGATCACTAATGGGGAATGCATCTCATAGGACCATGTATTCTATAATTGATTCTTCATTTTGGAACTCATCGAGGCATATGACCAAACTTTGTTGATCCCAATCTATGAGTTCAAGATGGCAAAGGCATAGGTTACAGTGAGGATTTTCTTCAAGATGAGAAGTGAAAATGGTAAAGATACAATGTCTTGTTGTAGGAAGGGAAGCACTGCTAGGATGTTTGTTTGATTTAGGATGGGAAACTCCAATAGGCATTATGGTTAATACATCATTTGAATCAAATAATATGAGTCATCAAGCTAGTCAAAAAGGCTATAATGGGATGTTGTGTCATTTCTAGGAGTCTTAGTACTAGTTAATTTAGAAGAGTCACTATTAAATGTCATGAGGTTATCCTATAATGGTTTAAATCTAAGACCATGATTCTAATTGATAACTCCAACTGATAAGGGTTCTAAAATTCCTTGCACCTATGGGCTAAGGCCTTTCCTTGTATAGTCAAGAAGATCCATTATCTTGTAATGGATAAGATACTTTGGATTATGAAAACAATTATCAAGGCCTTCAAAACATAACTAATCCCCCTCGGTAAAAGCCTCTTGATTTTTCTTTAGTGTAATTATAGATATAAAACCATAGGAGGTTTTAGTTATTTCTTTTTTGGTTACCAAATATGATCAGGTTTGTTACAAGTCTGGTAATTTTTAGGCTTAACAAATGTTTTAGTATTTTTTAATATAGAGGACATCCTTCAGATGGTACATGGAAATTCCTATGTCTTTAATAATAACCTACTTGGCTAGAGCTGCAGGAAATGGATCGATCGAAGTGGAGGCTAGATCACTAGGATTTATATAATTAGATGGAGATGGATGAGAAATGATGGATTTATTCTTTTTTACAATGAATTTATAACTTGGGCAATAGTTATAATTATGAAATTCTACTTCAAGATGTTTGTAGTATTGATATAGCTATTGATCAGTGAGAATAGTAACCTTCATCCCATCATGGGGAGACTTAAGGCATTGGTGAAGAGTAGATAGAACTACCTATACTTCATAGATCCAAGGATAACCAAGAAATATGTTACAATTAATCTCAATATCCATAATATGGAATAATGTATGATGAGAAATAGACCCAACCATGTCTGGAAACCAAATTGTACCAAATAACTCCCTCTTGTCATTGTTATAAGCCTTGATTGTAATAGTTTTTGGCTAAATATCTTTATCCATGTAGCCCAATCATCATAACAATTTAAGGGAAATTATGTTCAGCCCTAAAACATTATCTATAAGTACCTACTTTATCTTTTGATCCATAATGATTATCTCAATTTATAGTGGGTTATTATGGTCTAGACCAAGGGTGGACATGTCTTTTTGATCAAATGTGATTTGCCAAAATGAAGACAAGTGTCTAACCAGGTTCTAAAAATTATCAAGGTTTATATCATTAGGCATAATAGACTCTTGTAAAAGTTTATTAAAGATTGTTTTATAGACATCAAATGTCTACAAGAGTTCTAATATAGATATTTATGTAGGGATTTATCTAATTGATCCATTAGACTATAAGGCCTTTGAATTGTGGATTAAACTATTTTAGTCTTTATTGGGATAGTATTCAACTTTAGAACCATTGTCACAATGTTCTCATTAGGTTTTATGGAAAAAGTGGGTGCAGGGCCTTGGATGGTAACTCACGGGAATCTAGTTATGACTTCAAAACCTGGAGGTGGCAAGGAGTTATTATAATTATAAGAGGAAGGAAAAGGGCCTTAGATGGTGACTCACATGTGACTAACTGTATTTTTATAATTTTGGGTCAATGAGGAGCCTTTGTAATTAGAAGAAAGGTGTTTTTGTTTAGGATTAGTACCCTGTGTAAATATAGTAACAACATGATGATGTAAACTTGACATGGTATTACTAGGGGGAGAGGGTGTTGACCCTATAATGATGGGTCCCACATTACAAGGAACACAAGATTAGCTATGTGGTTTTATAGTAACAGTAGTAATGTGGGTTGAAAAAATACATCCCACAGTATTATTACAATCCTAAGGTACATTATTATAACCCACATTATTAGTAAGGGCATTTTGATCTTGATTATGCTCATTATTATTCTAACCTTGTTGTTGGTTCTAATTTTACCTCAATCTTTGATTTTTACCATTTTGATTATTTCTTGGTGGTGGTGGATCACTTCAAGGAAAGAGGTATTTATAGATTCCCATATCTTAATTTATGTCTTGATTATGGACCAACATAATATCTAGTTCACCACTTTTAATAACTTCCTCAATAATGTCATAATTGAATGGAATGATATGCATCATGACTAATAACATGATGAAAGTTACACCATTCATTCTCTTTGTACCAATCTAATTTTGGTTGATCTTGAGGAAATGGCCTTGATACTAGCCATATAATTAAATTACTTATAATGATATTTTGTAACATTATTTCAACCGATTCTCCTAACTTGATAAAGACTATAAAATTGTAATGAAATGTCCTTCATGGAGGTTATCTCTACAAATTAGGTAGTGGATTTGGGGGAGTTAATTATACATGTCTTGTTTCAATCACCCCATTTCCAACAATGTTCTTATTTTTGCTAAAGCCTTTAGGGTTATCCTACATAACTATTTAAATTAGTGATTTAGTCTAATTAGATGCTTGACCTTGCACAAAAATCTAAACAAGGCCCTTAGAAATAAGAGCCTTCTCAATCTGCACTCATTTGTCAATAATTTCTTCAAATGAGTTAGCAGAAGCTAATTGTAGATTATGCATAACTTTAAGATGCAAATTTTGTGCAAAAATATCAGCCAACTATTTGTCTGGTTAATTATGTTGAAAGTGGCCTGCTAATGCTCTCCACCTTTGCAGATATGCAAAAAATATTTCACCATAATTATAATAGGTTTTCATAAGTAAACAATGGTTAATTAATGTTCTATGTTATATGAGAAATGGTTAATAAACTTTTTTGATAAGTCATTCCAATCTAAAATTGATCCCTTAGGTAGTTTAAGTAACCAATCAAGATCTTGTCTTGCTAAACTTCATAGAAATAGTCATAGTAAGTACTCACTACTATAACCAACCTCTTAACATAAGATGAATAATACTTGTATGTGCTGACATGGATCTCCTTTTCTTTTGTACTTATCAAATTTGGGTGCCTCAAAATGAGGTGGAAAGGGGTTTTGGAGAATAGATAAATAAAATGGATATGTACATATCTCATAAAATTTGTACTTTTTGACTCTATTATTCATCTCCAATATTTGAATAATTTCATTCATATAATTCCATTCTTTTATGTTTGGTGCATTTGTGGATTGAAGAAGATGTTGTTTGGGTGGAATGTGCCCCTCGTTTCATTATTGTTGGGGTGGAATGTGCCTCTAGTTTTGTTACTATTGGGGTGGAATGTTCCCCTGGTTTTATTGTTGGTGGGGTGGAATGTGCCCATAGTTTATTTACTATTGGGGTGAAATGTGCCTTTAGTTTTGTGTGGATCTGTAGGGAGTGTATACCTTTTGATCAATGACTTGGTTCTAATTTACTCCTTGAGTTGAGAATATAGGCCATTGATTCTTGGATTATAAGACATTCCTTAGATTTAGTTATTTTGTACTTTGTTGATTTTGGAAATTTATATGTTTATTTACCAATTTTTGGGTTGGTTGAAAAGAACTAGCCAAAATATCTTGAGGGATTTCCTCAATTTGAACTAAATGTTTGGGTTTTTGATAATTGAAGAATGTATTTTCCATGTCAAATGGAACACTTTGAAAGGTCTCTTGTGACTTCAATTGTTCATTTAGATTACCTTGATCCACTATGGTAATGTAATCATCTAATATTTATTTCATACTTCCAACCATATTTCTTTGTTCTTTCAAATCATCATTGTGAATTGAAGTGGAAACTAGGGATTCATTTAAGTCTGTGATAAATTGATCTACATATCATTGATTTACTATCTTGATCTTAGATATAAGATCCATATTTTTGGGTTTTGACTCTATTTGTATTTATTTTCCTTTGTTAGAGTAAGAAGGTATGTTTTTTCATGTAAAAGCTTGCTCTTGTCATCATTGTTTTCCTTCTCTAACCAAGGTATTCAATTGTTTTGTAGGAAATTCAAAAGGTAGTCTAACACCTAATTTTATCAATCTAAGAAGGGCTTCATCTTGATCTTCTTAGGGTTGATATTCATTGTAATCATATTTGGATCCTATTATTTTAGGGATACCATAAAAAACAATGAGTTTATCTTGGCCATCATAAAATTGCTCATCTTCATAACTAAGGGCATAAGAGGCCCCACTACAAGTGAACCTTTGAGTCATGTCTAAAATAAATATTCGGTTTGTTTGACTAACTTTGGACTAATACTTGGTAACCAAACAAAGTATTCTTTGGCTCTCTTATAAACAAATAACCAAGGTACCAATGAGACTATAAGGGAAGGTGGTTTGAAACCATGCACAATTTAGAAGATTTGGTTCATGAGTTTACTCAACCTTTGGTAAAGTTGAAATCATATAGATTAGAAGAGGGTAAGGTAACTCAAAGACCCAAGGTGAAAAATAGTACACCAAAGCCTACATATTTGTGATACACCCATATTGTAAAAGCTAGTTTCAACTTTGAGAAGTTGAACCTAGAAGTTTAGAGGAAATCTCTCCAAATTATGAAGAAGGTAAAATGGACTAAGCAAATCAAGATGTAAAAACATATGTGAATCACTAAGTGTAAAGCTAGGACCAAATAGGTAGCACAACATCACCACATGATTCTAGTAGGATAAAATATGTTCTGGGACTCAAAGTATGAGTGATATGTTATATGACTTGAGTCCACCAAGATAATAATGTGATTTTTAGTTTTAATAAATGACATTTAATCCAAATGGAAAATTAAACCCAAGTTATAACAAGCTTAGTGTGAAAATGGTGAACCCACTTTGACACACCAACCCTTAGAACTCATAAAGGTTCAATTTTGAATGTGGATTATAAATGAAGGATTTAAATAAATTGGGTGAAATATCTAGACTCAATTGGGTATCATGACTGCACCAAAGTGGATGATATGACATAAATCTTTTGATAACAATTTGAACAAGGAAAATATGAGTTTTCTAATTGGATATCATAATGTCTCACTTGCTCAATAAAATTGAGGGAAATGTGTTTTAGTTAAGTTCAATAATTTAACATGCAATTTTAGACACAAATCAAGACCAAGTAAGCTAATGACAAAAAACAAACATCTTAAGTCTAAATCGAAAAGCTATGGTAAAGTGAGGTCTACTAAACTAACAGGTTTTTGATCATTCTAGGGTATTCAATTACATAATGAATTTCACATCAAACAATGAAAAATAAAAGAACAAAATTTAGGTGACCATGGCATTGGATAGTTGTAAATAGGTCTAGTCTTTTTTACAACCACTACATCTTATTGTTCACTTAGTGTAGTGTAATGCCCAAATGCAAATATGTCCCATGTGTAACTCTAATTAGGATCCAAATGATGTCAATGCAAAGATATGAAACCTTGAGTAAAATCTTCCCTAAATAACTCATGGGAGCTAATCATGTCCCCCTCGCAAGCCAAGCTTTCATAAAAATAAAGAAAACACAAAATAGAAGGACTTTAGGGTAATTTTCAAGATCACCCAAAATTTAATGAATTTTTAAGGATCGCTTTAGATGACATTATTTCTAAGCCTTGGACTAGGCTACTTGTAATGGGAATGGTGCTTTTGATTCCAAAGGTTCCCTAAAGGGGACAAATAGAAGAGCATACATGTGGCACCCCTCTTTTTGCCAAAAAAATATTTAACTTAAATAACTAAGTAAATAAAAAAACTTGGAAAGGTGAGTTCATTTTTAATACCAAATGGAAAATGAGGTGGTGTTCATATGACCCCTTGGTATTAGTTATAACTTTGAAAAAAATTACCATAAACATCTAATTTTTTTTAAACACCAAAACAAGGTTCCTAATTAATTTTTAAACATGAAAAAGGTGATCTAAAACATGTTTTTTAGCAAATGTCAAGCTTGGTCCTCTATAAAAAATGTCAGAATGTCCTTTATCCTTGAATCTCTTTTGGGTTTGAAATAATGTACTTTAGAAAAAGAGTTCTTAGGTCTATGTTTTAAGAAAAACACAGTGACCGATGTCAGTTATATAATTGACAATAGTTACATTTTCTAACCGATGATGGTTATCTAACCGACATCATTTATACCAATTTGACCAATGATAAGTATCCAAATGATGCTAATTTTACCAAATGATGTCGATTAATCTATCTAACTGATGTCAATTTTACTAGCTGACATTAGTTACTATGTAAATCCATGGTAAACAAAAACTACAAAATAAAGCTAGAAAATCAATTTTCTAGATTTTTAATGGTCCAAATGAATATTTTAAAGCTATAAAATGATCTTCTTCATGTGTGGGATGCATCTTGTCCCACCAGGTGTGCCAATATGTAGAGAGGATTACAAAATAAGCTACTCAAACATTTGTCCATAAATAATGAAAAATACATAAATAACTAACTAACTAAGCCTATCTATTTCCATGGGAATTAAAAATTACAAAAGGAAATAAAATAAAATAAAGCAACATCATATTACCTTCCCAAATGGATTCACCATACCTATGTGGCTCAAAATCTTGTTCTCCCTTTATCAAGCATCCTTGTCTTTGTCAAAAAAGGTGGAAAACTCCTATAATGTCTCAATAACACTCCATAAAACCTAGGCTCATGATTCCAAATCACTAAACTAGCCTATCAATGAATCTTGAAAACAAAATCAATGATCAAATGCAAAGGATTGTGGAAACAATTTAACATTATAACTTTACAATAATCAAGCTTAAAATTCATGTCCATGGCCTCTCTATTTATAGATTTTTGAGATTGGTCAAGATCAACCATGATCATCCATGTCAAGATGGAGATGTGTGTCCATGGATAATATTAATATTTTTAATTAAACCCATAAATATCCTCAAGATAAATAAGCATTAAAGAGGCATGGGAGGCATTGACTAGGCATGGGTGACCCATAATCCTAATATTTTATGCACTTATGGCTTAATCGATGCCACCCCATAAATGACGTCATTAGGTGATGCAAATATTCAAAATCAATTTCCAATAATTAGATATTAAAAAATATCTATGGAATTCTTACTTAATCTCTTAAACTAGATTAAATAGCTTAAATAAGTTTAATTAAGTTTAGTATAATTCTTTGGAAATTGATGCATAATTAATTAAAATGGTCATAAAGTTGTATTACTAGGTCATAATTTGATTGGAGAGGAACTAAAAGGTGAATTTAGATGCATTGGAGATGTATTCCCATTTAGGATGTTGCCAACAACAAATAATAAAGGTATGTGACGTGTAGCAATGAATTAGAGAAAAGAGTAATCTAGAGCACTAAATGGTGAAATTGTCATTTTGATTTGATATGATTTGATCAAAGTTAGTTAGCCCATAAAATACATCTCCATATTTAGGGATACTTTGATTTTAACTAGCACTTGTAAGTGACAAATTCAAATCTTTTAGGACATTTTATGGATTTTGACCTAAAATATGCATTTGAGTGTAATTCGAGTAAGATTGACAATTTCAAGACAAATGGTGTTAGGAATTGGATGTCTGCACTTTATATCCAAGAAAATTCTTATCACTTACATGATTTTGATCATTCCAAATATTTTCTAGATCTCTTGAGCTCTTTTCACATCTCACAAATGACATTACCTTACTAGATATTTTATCCAACTTAGATTTTAATGACTTAATTTTAATTACTTACCTTACACATTAATCTTATTTAGATTTTAGGCTTATCGATAGGACTTACAATTGAAAACTAATATACTTGACCATATCTTCATGCTCTTTGTCATCTTCATCCATTATTGCCTCAAACACATTGAGTTACTCCTCAAAGTCTTTTAGTTTATATTTCATCTTATTATTGATCTTCTTCTCAATCTTCAGTTCTTCATGATCATTTTCCAATTTAGTCTCATAGTCCACCTCATCTTCATCATCATTTGAATCACTCCAATTAGACACCTTTAGATGTGATAAACTACCATCCTTAGCCATGAGTAAATCTTCATCTTCAATAGGGCCATCATATTCAAGATCATACTCTGAGTCACTATTTCACTCTCATCTGATGAACTACAATCTTCTTTAGTGTAAAGACCCTTCTTTTCCTTGAAGTACTTATTTTTTTAAAACCTTCTAAATCCCTTTTTACTTTTATTAGACATAAATGATATATATCCATCATCATGACCTTGATCATGCTCTTCATGGTCATATTTTTTATATTTATGAAGGAATTTGTTAGAAAAATGTCTTATCTCACCATAATTAAAACATTTGAGGGCTAGCTTACCTTTATACTTGCCTGAACCTATTCTAAATTTCCTTGAAATCATATAAATTAGATGATCCTCATCTATATTAAAAATGTCATCCTCCTTAAGTTTATTACCTTGAAACTTCTTATTTTTATTTATTTTAGACTTGAAAGCTACTTCCTTCTTTGGTGGTATATCATCATTCTTCCACATCTCATAGGTAGTAAGAGTGCCATGCAATTGATCTATACTCAACTAAGTAAGATCATGAATTTCTTCTATAGAAGATTATTTAAAATCAAACTTGAGGGATGTTGACCTTAATACCTTTTGAACAAAATTAGCCTCTTTAAGGTTCTCTCCAAGACCTCTAATGATTTTCACAATCTCATAAACTCTCTATATAAATGATGCCATAAAATATTCTTCATTCATCTTGAGACTTTCATATTTCCTTCTATGAGTCTAAAAATTAACAAGCTTGACCTTTGAATATCCTTAATAAATGTTCTACATTTTATCCCATATCTCTTTAACAGATTTAAAATGGATGACCTTGGAGTATTCAGTCTTTGAAATACCATAAATAATAGCATTTTTTTCCTTGGAATTGTTATCAAACTTCTTGTCTACAATACTAGATGGAGGAATAATAAGAGTAACATATCCATCTACAATAAAGTACCAAACATCAACCCCTAGAGACATAATGTATTTCCTCATCTTGGCACTCCAAAATACATAATTGGATCCATTGAACATCAATGTTTTCTTAGTAGAGAAAATTCCTTAATAACTACCCATATTGTACCTTAGATCACCTTCAAGTTGTTAAGCCTTTACTAAAGGACCAGATCTGATACCAATTATTGGAGGTGAAATCACTGAGAGAGGGGTGAATCAATGAGCCCATATATTTCAATTTCAATTTCACTCCTTTAAACTATTAACCAATCAGTATATATCAAATTGAGCAAGGAACATTAACAAGAGAGTTCATTTATTCAAAGCATACATAAGATCAAACACATAACACATAGTTCATGTGGGAAACCTCATGGGGAATAAAACCCACTTTCAATCATATAAAATAATGGACTAATTTCATATAAAAAATAAAAAAATAAGAGATTGATCAAATCCTTTAGACCATAAAACCTTGATCATATCCTCCTGACCAAAGGTATTTAGTGAAACACTGGTTTCACAAGGAGCAACTACCCCTAAGGAAGACCAAGTCATTTAGAACCTCCTTTAAACACATCTACCTTAGAAATTATGTCTTCAACAAATGATTATGTATATCTATTTTATAACCCCTATACAAACTCTTTCTATCTCTATCTCAAACATGCCTCTCATATAGGCATGCCATAATCTCTCTCCTTCTTCACTCAAACTATCCTCATATGCATACTCAGACCTCTTAGCATATCCTCAAATTATAATATAACTATCCTAACATTGGAAACATGACCTATAGGTCATACACATATTCAATAAACTATTACGCTCATTAACTCAACCAATAAGCACACTACATATCCTTCGCTTCACAACTCTCACATCCACCTTGCACAAGTCTCTCTCACAAATTTTCCACACACATGTCTATAAATAATCATCTTTGATTTCACTATATATATGGATATCATGAATTATTATCATCTTATTCAACCAAAATACATGCATTCACCCTTAATTCATCTTACATAGGTCACACTTAAGCAAAATCCACTTTCAAATAGGCCTAAGTCACTTTTACATCCTATAGAGACCCATTCAGCTCTTTGACACTTTTTTGAGAAAAATAAGAACACAAGAACACTTACCAAATTTATGTACCCATTCAATATGATCTATATGTCCTCCTTAAGTTCCAACAACCATCATAATACCTTTTAGCTTAAGCACAAATAGCTTAAACACTTCTCTATACATACAACCAATATGAATGGACACATAATTACCTTATAATCATTTATTCATACATAATATTATTGTTAAAACCTTAATAATACATAAATATAATCCTCATGGAGTATAAACCATGTTCCAATATCTAATTCCCTAAGAGATATCAAAACAATATTAAAACAAGGTCAAATAATCTTCTTGGGTCACTTACAATCCATGCACAAACACATAGTCAACTTTGAACCTTCATAAATATACTTGTAAACACTTCCATATATTTAAATATATATTTATAGATTCATCCTATATTCCTCTACATATTTTATTTTTACACCATGAGTAAATTTTTCCTAGATAGAAAGTTATGGCACAAAAACTAGACACTGATATGCTCTTTACAAAATTGAAATATAAATAATCATAGTTAAACCTCGAACACTATGATCACATCTTGTTTCCTCTCATATTTAGATCAAAGTCATTCCATTAATTTTTTTGATATTTAACACATAGGAATTGATTCTCAAATTTTAAACCTCAATCACTTTGACTTCATCTTGTTTAATATTACAATGTTGACTCATCACACACCATCAATCTCTTATATGCAGTTTGGTATTTAATAATAATAAACAGCTATCAATTTGACCTCTTGGTTTTAAATATGCACCATTAATCTCTATCTATATGATATTTTACTCACCATTGATCAGAAGCTCGATCTTTATCTCTGCTCAGTATTAAACATCATGCACTTGTCCTCATCTAATTATTTATTGACATCTTAGGGAAACAAGCTCCATCGATCTTGCTCAAAATTTAACTAGTGCATAAATTAATAAGTATGGGAACCTTGATTATATTCTTAGAAGGTCAAATTTTCACCTCCATATCTTTTTATTTACTTAAGAAAATGTTCTAAAAATTAGACCATATGATCTCCTCACATAGGAGAATCCAACCATGTGTCAAACTGATCTTGAAACCTTCTCATGTGAAATATATAACACCATTAAAATTTTCACTCAAATTTTTATACCATAGAACCAACTATGTAAAAAAATTCTTTAGAAGGCCAACTTTGAACATGCATATCTTTTGACATGCTTCAATGCATGATCTAAAATTTAGCACAAATAAAATAGTCTCAAAATTGAACAAACCCATGTGATTACCTTCTCTTTAAACATCCATACATGTGAGATATTATACCATCAAAATTATTACTCAGCTCTTTCTTGCCTCATGTAAATGTGGCTAAGTATGGGAAAATACTATCAAAATGCCTAGGATCTCAACTTTGCACCCACATATCTTTGAATTCACTTAGATGCATGACCTATGATTTAGTGAATATCAACTAGGTAAAATTTTTATCACAACCATATGACCAACTCCCCCTAAGTCATCCACATGTGGCAATGGTGATGTCAGTAAACTACCTACTCAAAATTTCTACCACTAGACCTAAAGTGTCTAGATGAAACTCTAGACAACCAAATGAATTCCACTTAAGCATAAAATCTATAAAATCATCCTTGACCATTTATAATACCCCATTCACATGATAAAATCACCAAAACCATCCTTGAACATCTCTAATCATGCCAAAATTGAGGATCAACCAAGCCAAATTCAAGTACACTAGGACAAACACATTGCACACTTTCTCATTGTTACTTAGGCTTTCAAATCACTTCATCCCCTCATCATGATGCATACATGACATCAATGACAACTCTCTAACATGGTGTGGTATCATCCAAGATGATATAGTAAAAATTTCATAAGACATATTTAGAATTGTATCAGGATGGATAATAGATTACAAGGTGTATATTTGTGATAGGGTTAGCCTATAAATATCCTATATCTAAATATCTAGACTCATATAAGTTTAATAAAATATCCCATGAATCCTAATGTGTAGGTAGTGAGTAATGGATCCATATAACTAAAAAGAGTGTACCTATATCATTAATGTAAAAGGATAGGGATCTAAATCCTGTAGGACTATGACATAATTAAATAGATATAAATAAACATATATGTAAGTAATATACATTTAAAATAAGCAATGTAAGTAAGTAAAATAAATTAAACTAAATGGAAATAGTTAGAATGATCAAAATGGGTAAGGTACCATTGTTGAAAAATAGCGGTATAAGAAACATAAAATAGAAGATGAAAAGTCTAAAAAATCCTATAGACACACTAAGTATAAGTGTAGAGATAACCTAGATAAGGATATACACACATTCATCCACTAATCAACAAGAAATATATATCTACTAAACAAAATAAGGGAAAGAGCATAAGGTTAGAAATACTTATTGATAATATTGACATCACAAGTCAAATTGTCATCCCTACCACTTCAAAATTTTATTTTAATATTGTTTGACCTATTGATTTGTATGGTGTTCTTGTAATGTCCTTGAAAATGTAATCCAAAACCTTGATTATCAGAGTTTAAGGTAGATTTGATAATATTAAGGTTTTGATCATCATGGTCATTTACTTATTTAGCCACCTTTAGACTAGTTTCATTTTATGTCAACAAATGAGAAGAGTAAAAAACATAATAATAAGATTTATGGCTTGTTTCAAAGTCATCTCATGATGTATAATTAATAAAACTAGTTAGTGATAGGATTGACTAACTTCATGACTTAGTTACTTGTATTTTAGGTCCTTTTATAGATTTTAGAGCAATTTTTGCATGTGAATGGTAGTATAATATCATAATAAGTACATGGGGTACTTTTTAAGGCATGAAAAGTATAATTAATACATTTTTACAATAGTTTCATTAGAATTCTCAGGTGGTTTTGGTAGATTTAGTGCCAAAAAGGCCTATTTTGAGGCCATGTGTATATTTATTCAAGATAAAATTGATCTTCAAGCATTTTCAAACCTTATGTATCCATAAAAAGGTCAAAAAATTATTTGATATAGGTTTTATGTCATAAAATGAATAAATTTAATTTATCTCTCATATCAACCTCTTGGTATCTCTAAAAGGGCCATCAATATTTGTTCGATACATCTAGGAGAGAGAGAGAGAGAGTTAGGAGATAAATTTTTAAAAATTATTAGGGTTTTTATTAATATTAAAATTAGTGGTATTTTTTTTCTTATTTATTGCTTCTTCTTTATTAATAATCACTAAGAGTGACAGTAGGTCACTATGGCCTATTCATAAAAAAAGGGTCTATTCTTGCACCTATTTCTCTAGTTCAAAAATTAAATGATAAGAATGGTTTTGAGGGATGATTCTATATGTAATTTATATCCTTTTAATGGTAGTTTAATCATCCAAATAATCTCTATGAGATGCTTTAATTTGTGAGAAGAGTGTCTTGGTATACAAGTTGTTCTAGTAGATCCCACTACAAGTATTTATTTTGTCTTCATGGTGGTCACTCTCAAAGGTTTATAATAATTAATTAATCATGAAAAATACCTTATTTTCATGGATTTCTTATGATTTTCCCTAATATGTGTTTTTGTCCATATTATTCAAGTGTGCCAATTTTTGGGAACATGGTCTCTATTTTAGAAGTCTTCAATATGTTTGATTATTAATTTTGTCTCTAATACTGGTGATATATCATGGTGTAGGTTATTTATATCATATTTGACTATTTAATCATGATAAGATAAATATAAGAGTCTAAATATACCCTCTAATGATAAGTCATGGGTTTTTCTTTCATATACAAGCCTATACAGACTGTATGAGTAGTTTAAACATGTTCATTTCTCATAGAAGGATCCAATGCATATCTTCATGCACTCACATGGTCTTTATTTCCCTACTTATATCATAAAAATATATCAAATGACTAGATACTCCAATTCTCGACTCACAAATCTTATGCATATAAGAGGACTACACCTATAGGTCTGTAAAGACTGTATGGTGAATTGAAGGTGATATGATGCTTAACACAAGATATTTGGTCTTTGACAAGTGACAAGGAATGACTAGAGTTAGTAGTGGAGTTTATAAGGTTAGAAAGTTTAAGATCTCACTAATTGGCTCTTTGTATGCTTATATAGTCAAAATGAGACCTATAAGCCCTAGGCCTGTAGGTCCTCATCTTGGACCTTGATCAACGTTAATCTCCAACATAAAGTAAAGATAAGATAGAATATTAAAATATAATGTAGATGAAGTTATTGACACCAGTAATTGGAGATCAAATAGGCTACCTGGATAGTTAAGAGAAAGGTGGAACTAAATTGACAGTCTAGGAGATGACCGATAAGTATGTAAGGAAAGAACCAGTAAGAAGGAACTTGAACTGCTAAAGGGAGTAAATAGACCTTGTAGATAATGGAATAAGTTATTTTTGATTTAGACAGCTTAAAACATCAATGATAGGGTAAAATAATCTAGGTTCAAGACTATATGTTCAAATATAGTCCTAATGAGTACTTACATCCATGCCTACTTAGGTGTAGGGTAAGATGCACAAAATAAATGGACATAGTATGTTCTAAAATGATTTTAACCCAACTAAGATTACAAATAATCCAATAATAATTGATATGGATATTGGTGTCATTGTGAGGTCTCAAACCCAAGGATTAAAGTCATTAATCCAAACACATACCTTAAATACCAACTACAAGCCCACTTTAGGAGCAGTTCACTTTCAAGATGAAGAGAAGAGAGGGAGAATAGTATGTTGAAAGAGTTCTAAGTCTTAATTAATATTTTAAACAAGTTATGATATTGATAAGGATATTGATGTGAAGGTGAGGTTTAAGAACAAGAAGATAGGCCACAATTCTAAGTGGGTACTTACAATTTAATCCAAATATACACTAACTTTAGGCTTGAAATAAGATTAGAGTAAGCGTATGAAAGGTGCTTGACTAAATTATAACTATATTTGGGCTCATGAGCCAAAGTAGTATCAATAATGTAGAATATGATCTCCTAAAGCACCTAATACAATAAAGTGATGCTAGAGGCATCTACAAGCCACATGACATAGGTTGACAACATAAATAATAAAATATGTATATTTGTGTGATAGAGTCTCTAAAACCTAATTGAATACTTCAATTGAGTTCATAAACATTGACAGAGTTAGTGATGACAATGGTGAAGTAATAAGCTAGAATGTAGGCAAGTGATTATCAAAGGTCACCTATAGGTTACACTGATTTATTTATTAGTCAACACCATAGGTTATAAAATTTATGTTTTATACCAAATAAAACTTGAATAGGGTTGAACCAAACTGAGTTCAAATCTTTGCCTATAGTCATCTAGTGACCTATCATCAGTCAAAGGTAAGAGTGGTGTTATGGATAGGGGTTATGATTCAAGGGAAATGGATGTTATAAATTGAGATAAATAATATATTATATAGGTTAAAGAGAGAGGTTAAATACATTGAACCTATTTCCATCTGAATATATTAAGGGCAAAATATAGTCAATATACACAGTTTGCTAACACAATTATCTAGTGACTTGAAGGTTCTAGTTAATCATGGTGAAAAAACATGTTATTGAACAATAACTTGATGAATAATAGTGGGATATAATGTATATATAGTCCATTAATCCATACATCAAGTTTCATATAGTGAGATAATGATAGAAACACTCAAAATTGACCTTTAGGGTCAATAATGCTTGTTTTCATATAGAACCTTAGTGGTGAAACTCGATGTTTAGGACTTGTATGAGAGGTAAATTATTATATAAAATCACCATAAATAATTTAATGTATTATTAATGACATTTTTAATAACATTACTTGATATAAATTTAATTTTTGAGGTCTTAAACCCAAGATAACCTTCCATACCTTAACATACACAAGCCTATAACCAGTCAAGAGAGAATTTAGTGTTTTGAGAGTTCTATAGGAACAATAAAAATTTGATATTTGGTACAGATGGTTATAATGAGTTTAAAAATTCATACATGTAAATTTAAAATTCATAAAATTAGTGTAGATACCCATTATTTTATCTCAAACCTTGCCTAGTCCATTGACAAGGGGTAATAATGAGACCAAGGGGTCTGTTTGAGCTCAAAATCATGAAGAAAGTATTCAAAAACACATGGAGGTAATTTTTGGAAATTAATATTCATGTAAAGGGTATCAAAAAACCTCTATGTAGCAACAAAACTTATTTTTTATTCCAAATTCCCTTGAAGGCTAGTAAGGAGGTAACAAACATAAATCCCAAGTCCTCTAACTAGTATATGAATGCATATAGAGGAGTGATGAAAAATTCAAAGGAATTTAAAGTAATTTTGGGGATTTTTTTGGATATTTTTAATCCTATAAAATTAGTGAGATGAATTTTTGTGACCCAAAACCCAATTTGGACTTATTTTAAGATCAAGAAACACTATAACTACTACCCGATGAGCAACTTAAGATACTCATACTATAGCTCATAATTTTCATGGGAAGATGATCCATTTTGGATAGGTTATTATGTTATTAAATAATGTTTTAGAATTATAATGAGGCTAATTTATGATATATTATTTATGAACAATTGTTAAGACTCCAAATAGGTTTTAAACCCCTCTAAAACCCTAATAGTGACCATTCAAGGAAAAATGACCTCAAAATCACATCCCATGCCATATTTTTCTATTTAAAACTCTTGGATATTTTTTAATATTCAAAATAGGTTATAAAAATTTACTTTAATACTGATATCACTTGTATGTACTATCTCAAATGCCCTATTTTTACATGTTTTTTATGTTTACAAGTGTTCTTAGAAGGGGAGAAATTACCTATCATTGGATGAGATCAATTAGGATTAATCATAAATATTTAATCCAAAATATATGTAAAATATATTTTTTATGGGGTAAAACTAGTCTCATTTTCCAAGTCAATCTCAAACAGGCTCAAAATGAGACTGGGTGACAAGGTGATTTCTTGGTTTACATACATCCAAAGGGTCTCAAGATCCAAAAATTGACATGGAGATTGGTGAAATATTATGGAAAGTGAATAACATTATTTTTTGATATTTCACACATGTGGGAGATATATGGATCAACATTTTTACTTTCTTGGCTTAAAAGGGCTAATTAGGTCTAAAGCAGGGGAGAGAATGAGCTAAAAAGGACACTTACACTTAGAATATGATCATGAATTTTTTTATAAATATGTAATATATTAATGGGTATCAAAAAATGTGATCAATTTTACATAGTAATCTATATATTTTTCAATACAAGGATCTTGACCTATTAGGAAGGTTATAAGGGATTGAGAGGAAATTCAAGGTTTTGGTGCAAAACAAGGTGTTTTGAGGAAATTAATGTATTAAATTATCTTTTTCCAATTCTATTATGATTTTGAGAGGCCATACATAGAGTAAATTTTCATTCTTGAGGACAAAATCAACTTTTACCTTCTATGCCATGTTGAAGAATGAGCTTTTCAAGTGGTCAAAACACTAAATCATTGCATAAGGCTTATAATAATATTTTTAAAGGCCAATAAATATTATGTATGCCACATGGAAGGTAATAAAATGTCATGGCTTATATGTAAGGAGTTTTAAAAGTTTTAAAAGGTCTCAAGTCTCCAAAAATCCCTTTGTTCTTCCAATGCCTTGCTTGTTGAAAGAGTCAAACAAGCACTAAATAAATTCTAACAAGCCATGTATGGTGCAAAGTCCTCATTAATTTCTTAGAATAAGTTTTACCATTATAATAAATTAATACTTAAAGTACTATATTAAAGGAGGACTCATTCTTAAATAAAAACATAATAGATATTATATAAGGAGTCTAACAAGGATATAGACACTCTATAAGTGGTCAAGCTTGACCAATCATAATGAATATATTTCCAAGTCTCCAAAAATCATACTAATATCTATTTTATTCCACCCTAAGGACATGGGTGAATGAAGAGTTTTGAAAAATTACTATGTATTACTTAGGAGTGCAAAGATCAAGTTTGAGACCCCTATTTTGGGGCTAATTTGTCTCCTATCATTTGTATTTTATATTTGTATTAATTTTATAGAATTTTATTGTCAATATTTGATTTTAGTTGTGATGAAATAATTACAAATTTTGTACTCACCTTTTGGGAGGAATAAGAATTTTTTTCCTCCATTTTCAATTTTTGGTGAAGTGATGTGTTTTCCATTGATATAGCATTGTGAATCATTTATTTTCCTTTGTTATTATTTATTTTTTATACATTTATATAGCATATTTGAAATTATACAGGTCATTATAAGTGATAATATCAAATTTATTTTAAGCATTGGATGTGAATTAATTTCCTTTACATTCCTTCCTTTCAAAGATTGAGATCATCAAGTCCTTATGAAACATTGTTGTAGAAGTCATTCCTAAAGTGAAGACAATGTGTGTAAGTTTATCCCTTTCATAAGAGTGTCTATTGAAAACATAAGTGTTCATAAAATATTGGTGCATCACCTTCATTCCTTATTTTCATTTTATTTCCATTGTAAGTAGTATCCCTTTCATCCTTTTCATAGTAGGAATCAATAACTAGTAGGATTAATAATAAGTTTTAGTGAGTGCATCAAGGGAAAAATTCCTCTCTGGAGATTCTCTCTATTATAAAGTCACCCTCACTTAAGAGAGATTCCATGCTTTATTAGGAGTGAAAAACAACACACATTCTCAAAAGGGCACACTCTTAATTGATCATAGTTTTGGGCACACATGATGAGATGTATTCTTCTTAGCATAACTAAAGTTTGGATATGAATAAAAGTTTTTATAGGAACAAATGATACTCATCATCATCTGAACCAAACGATTCCTTCAAGTTTTAAATTTCTTAGCAACAAACAAGTAGCACTTTCATGCCAAAGGTTACCACAGAATCATCTAGTAAAGGTATTAATTTTGAATTCATTAATTTATGTTATAATTCTTATAAATGAACAAGGTTTAATAAGACAAACACCTATCTTAGAAATAAATTTCTATCTCCTAGTCAGCATATTATTCTAGATAGTGAAATTGCCACTATCTAGATGGCCATCAAAAACCAAGTATGTATCCCATTTTTAAAATGGTAGCCTACTAAATCTTTCCCAATTTGATGATATACTACTATAAAATATTAAGAACATCCTATTTTTCTTATGATAATATCAATCCATGCCTATTAAGCACATCAAGGATGTTTCCAACCTCCATTCAATCCATAATGTTGTTCAAGAGAACATGGCTATTAGAATGCTTGCTAGTTACTTTAAATTAAAATCACTAAAATGGTATTAAAACCTCCCAATAAATTCCATTACTTCTTGGGATGACTTAGGTGAAGCCTGAGTCAGGCAATTTGAGAACAAATCTGATCACTTGTCCTTAGTTGAACAACTAACCACCATAAAGAGGGTTCATGACTAAATTTAACCTTAGATTCTAAAAACCATTGACTTGGATACTTTTATTGATTACGCCATCCCTAGAATATGACTTCCTATATTATCTAAGATCCCTTGATTCAAACATTAGTGTCATGATCTAATCAATGGGTGGTACTACTTTTCTAGATGCTTATGAAGTAGTGATAAGAGCTAAGAATAGTTTGATATAGGCTAAAAAAATTTCACCTAAGCCTTCTATGCCTTTTTTCCTAAAATATATCCTATACCCACCCCTAAATATCCTATATGGCTCCTATTCAAGGCCCCAAGCATAAGTTTTAGCTACTTCTAACCAATCCACTGAGATTTGAGAGCACAAAAGAATGTTGCAGTCCTTTGGGAATGAGATTTTCTAATTAAAGAGAAAGAAATATGAAATAAATAGGCCTTAAAAATTTCCTAATCAAACTAAATATTATCCTTTTAGAGATAATAGGCCACCTTATCAAGGCCTTAGAGAACATATACCATCCTATCAAACTCAAGAAACTATCACTCAAGACCATCCATATGCAATTGTTTATCCAAATGCTCCATCATCATCATCTAAGGCTATTTTTCCTATGCCAACTCAAAATAACATGATTTTGGATTCAAGTTGGAATGCTTCAAATTATAATGACATGCAAAATAAAACAATGGTCAACCAATCCATGGTGATGGATCAAATGAATCAAGAAGATGATTCTCTTTAATAGGGTTAACATAGTGAAGGTATGGCATAACAAGATAAGATAAGTCATAGATAAGGGTAGTTTTGATTCCTTTATGTGTACCATAGGGGTGTCCTTAGTTTTCAAAGAACACTACACATTTTAGAATTATAGGAATTGAGAGCATGAGTAGCAAGTTTTGGCAACTTATGTTACTTGTGGTGAAATAGAGGTAGAACAATGTTTATCTATTTCATAATATTTATATTAGTTGATAGTTGGGATTCATCATGGAATGAATACTTACAAAAGGTATCTCTACACTAATAATAGTGAATTGTGACCAAATCTTAAACTATAGACTAATCTAAATGAATATGCATAATGAAATTTAGACTAAAGTGATCTGGTTAAAAAAAGAAGCAAAAGAGAAGGGTAAGTTAGGAATAAAATAAGTGATTTTTTATCCTTAACTCAAATAACATGACAAATTTTCAATTATAACTGATCCTGCATTTAACTAGTATATTATGCAAAATAGCATAAGATCAGATCTCACCATACGCTAGATAAATCTATAAAGATAATATGAAACCATACAATTAGGAACTATTTTTATTTTAAAGATTTATTACCAAACTCAAATAGCATTAACATATCTGAATACAAAACAAATTAAGCAAAGCAAAATCAATATCCTTTAACTAATCTAGCATAAACATAAATTAGTAACCTTGTATCATAAATACACATTAAGAGTTCATGAAACCCTTCCTAAAGGAAACATGCTAATAGACTAGATTATGCCTTTACAAAAGAATATTAATTTTTTAAATATTAAAATGTTTTTACAAAGAGGAATATTAATTTGTTGGTGGGCCCAATGCCGAAGGACTCCCCTATTAATCTTCTAGAAGCTCCATACATATTTGATGTTATTCCTTGACAAGCTCCAAATCTATAGATAGCTTTAGGAAAAAAACATATTCTTGATCATCTAAGTCATCAAAATATCTATCATCCCTTTCCATATCTTCTTTTATGCTCCTAGATTCTGTAATCTTTTCTTCAATAGTGAAGATCATGCCTAAAATTCTACTATTATCATTGTCTAATTGACACTAGCTTTTACCCATTACTTCCTACATCACCAAAGTGACTCTATGATTATATTCCTCATCATCAATAATGCCTAGGGTTGTAAAATTTTTAGGATTAGATAACATGGTGCCAAGGATTCACTTAGTCCTAACAATCAGTGCTTCATCATTCCTTAGGAATCTATCCAAGCCTGCTGACCAAGAACTTAAGCTCTAGATATTATCCACCACTATCCCTAATATAGAATTTAAGTGGGATAGGATAATAGTTTTGAATTTAGGAATTTTATTCCTAATTAGTATATTTATGAGATCTCTTATTTTATACTTTATATCTCTCCATTTCATCATCAATCCTTTGGCCACCTAACTTTTTTGGCTTCATGCATCCCATCTTAGCTTCATTGATTTTAAGGAGTCAAACATATAGAAAAAGGATGCTTCAAACATTTTTATTATGGCCCTAGAAACTAATAAGATAGCCTAGGTCTCTAAATTCTCATTTTATTTTTTAAAGTTATGTATCCTTCATTTCGTCCCTCTGATACCGTCTCTAACTTGATTTAAATGAACCTTAGCCAGGATTTCAACATCATCTTCATGGATGGGGAATTCACCATGATACTATACCTCAACTAGAGTTAAGCCTAAAAATGGCTCAACCCTTTGGAATGTGAACTCTTCAGTCCCCACCATGGATTTTCTAGTTGTCACTCTCTCCAATCCAAATATCTCTAGATTAAATTGCATAATAATATCTAATTTAGTGTATTTTGAAGGTTTAGGAGCCTCAATTTGCTTACTTTTTGATGTTCCTGTAGCATTCATCTATTTGCTCCTTAACCCTATAGTGGTCATTATCAATCTTTTTTCTTCCTCTTTCATCAAATCCTTTATCCATGGCTTGATATCATTATGCACATCAATGTTAATATTTTGGGTCAAGGCCTAAGAGTGAGACAAAGTGGGAATCTTTTTTATTTTTCCATAGATGAACCAATCAGGGATGATTAGTTCATAAATAGGGTATTCCTCATTGAATAAGTTGATTTCACTTGTAGGGTAAGTGAAAGTCAACATTGGCCTCTTTGATCCAACTAAGACCAAGGCTAACTTTTCCTTTCTTTTATATGGGAGTTCTACTATAACTAAATCCAAAATAACCTCTTTTCCTTTATCTTGTTCAACCTCCTCTACCTAGGCCTAGGGTTCTTATTTTTTTTCTTCTTCTTTCTTTGACCCATAAGCTTCATATAGCACTCTAAGTGCATCCTATACTATTTCATTAGGCTCCAAGGCTATCATATCATAAAAATATATGGGGGACCATATTCTTTAAGGAAGGGTTGAGGATAAAGTCCCTTAATAGGCCTCTCTTCCAACTTCTCCTTATTAGTACCTTGTGTAGTTTGTACTTGGGGCTGAATTTCTATATGTGGTTACTATGGAGGTAGCCTGGAAGATCTAGGAATCAAATGGTATCAAAGATTTATCATTTTCCATATGTTCCCTATTAGTTTTTCACTAATAATCAACCTATGCTCAAGTATAACATTATGCTTCTTGAGCCTAGTTAGTAATTCTTCAAAATTGTTGGCCTTGATGTGTAGAGGGTCATATAGACTAGGTTGATACATGTAAACTATCTTAGATAGTTTTTTTCTCTTCAAAACTTTGTGTACCCTATCATAAGGATCCCAATACTTAAGATCATCTAACTAAAAGCCAAAATAATCCATGTGCTTAGCAATGGTATCCACATGTTACCAATCTTGTAAAATAGCTATGCCAATTATTAAAGGAAAGGTTTGGATAAGGCCTTTCTTTTTATCCTTACAGACTCTATAAACATCATAAAGGAGTTGGCATGCAATTTCTTACTTTGTTATCTTGTTGGAAACATAAATAGACAACTTGTAAGGTTGAGTTAGAATCCCTTCAATTTTGATCATAGTACAATCTAGATACAACCAAATTTCTCCTATTAGTTCCACATAATTATTGATCATAGGGATTACCCTAGGCATTGGGATCCATATTATGGCTTCTACCAAACTAGGATAGACACAATCACAAATTAACTACACATGGTTCCTATATTTAAAGATACGTAGCTTCAAATAATTATCGGAGATAATGAATTTTCCCTCAAGTGGCCAATTTTTGATGTGAGGGATCTGGTTGGAGGCTATCAGGGCATCCAATAGATAGGACATCATAATGAACTAGTTATTAGTCTTGTTCTTGATGGTTGTAAATTATCTCCCTTGGTTGATGTGGATCATATACCCAATTAGAGGAGTGATCCCCTTTTCTACAATTAAGTAGACATAAGATACCCAACTATTATTAACATATGTGGTTGAGGGGAATCTAAATATTCTATTCAATAGGGTCATAATTACCCTAATTCCCTCTCTAAATTGGGAAATTAGGATGTTGTCAGTAGGGTCTCAGATCACAATGTTTCCTTAGAAAAACTATGGCCTAAGGATGGTGTCAATATCATTATTGTCAATCCATTCCTTTATGGTGGGAAAGTCCAAATAGGGTTTTGGAAGTTTGTAATACCTATCAAAATCTAGTGGGAAATATAGGCAACTCTCCTAGAGTTCCCTTTATGAATGATCCAACAATTTTCAATTGTATAATTTATAAAAATATTAGCAAGTATGTCAATGAAATGGATTACTTCTAGTCTCATGGTACCATGATGAAGATCAACCATTTGAACTACAACTAGGTCATAATACCTCATCTTGACTATGGTAATCCTTTGTTATTATTTGGTGATGGCTTGCATCTCCTCAATAGTCTAGAAGAGCTCTAACCAATTCTTGTTGTTAGTGTTCAAGGATGTAGTATCTAGGTTAGTATCTTTGAAAATACTTCCCTCACTATCCATAAATAGATACAATTTTGTTTCATCCCTCAATTTTTACCTCTGAGCTACCATAGCTTCCAAACCTTACAAATTTCTCTTAATTAGATTGTAAATGGTCTCTAGTTAGGTCTTTCTATGCTCAAATCATAATTGAACATCTTTTAGATTTATTGTAATCAATTTGAATTCACTTAGGGATTTTTATGCAAATTTTAGGGATTTTTAGCCTTAAAAGCATTATTTTATTAAGACTTAGGCTTATACATGCTTCAAATTTGATTTTGAACTTTTCTTTTATACCTTTGTATTTCAAGAACACAAGATCTTCTATTTTGTCACTTTCTGATTGTGTGGTGCTTATTTGGCATATATCTAAAAGTTTTCATGGCATTATTCATAAATTTCTCAAATCAATAGCCATTAGAATTTAAAAAGTGCCTTTTTCTTTGCTCTATTCAATCAAGATCAAAGGATCAACATGGGCCATTGATCATGATCTATGCCCTCACTTGTTATTGGTTCTTTTTGGTACCGAGCCCTATGGTTTTACCAATTGGCACCTCCACATTCTTTCTAATCTCTGGTAAATTTTTTAGTTAAATATTAAATGCACATCCTCCACTTGTTGAGCTCATAGGCTCTTAGAACTCTATTGAAAATTTGTTGACAATTTCCTTACATTAGATCATCTTTCATGATGAATCACAAGCCATCAGATCCTTTAAATTTTAAATGTTGGCTTCACTCCATCAAATCTTTGGTCCTACACAATCATGAGTCATTTATTGTGATCTAAATGCCTAAACATGATTGGTCTGAAGGATTGAGTGCTCACTTCTATCAGGTTTTCTTTATACCATCTGATTACAAGCCATGATTAAGCACATATCATCAGATCGTACAAGATGCATGATATTTAAGTTAAGGCATGTGGTGCAAATAAACACTTAAGCTAAATTTTTAAGTCTAAATTCTCATTCATGTTAATAAACATGAATGGGGCCTTAGAATTAAAACTTTAGGCTAAATAGATAATAAAGTGACCATTCTAGTAAAATTAAAAGAAATCCTACCAACACAAATATTATACTTAGTTAGAAATATATATGAAAGAAAGGGGAAAATAAAAGGGACTAAGCATAATTATTAGGCTAAGGTTTGGTCATGTTAAAAAAACATGACCAAGAATTAACATAAAAATTAGACTTAAGTCAAAAATGAATTTAAAATATTTCTACCAAATGCTCCTACCAAAAGTAGATTTGAACCAAGGGTTTATACCAGGGTTTTCTAAAACATGATCCATTCCATAGGGCCCCATGAAACCTACAAATATAAGACATGAAGAACAATTATTAGAAAAATTAGGCAATATCATAGCAAAACCATAAACTAGTAAGCCAACCTTATCAAAATGGATGATCTTAAAATTCTAATAATGATTTAAAATAGACCATGCTTTTAGGGATAAGATTCAAAATATATCAAGGGTCTCAATTTTCAAATAATGGGGGTATGTTGACCTTAACAAATGGTGACTTATATAGTGAACATAGCAATATGTTAGAACTTAGAGACTTTGGTTCAAACAAAAAACTAAGTCATCCACTCCACTTTAATCAATGCCATTATCTAGATCATTTTATGGTTGAAACAAACCTTACACATGTGGAATTGGGATCAAACATTAGGACATAGTCATGTTGTGCATATTTTTTTATTTCACTTTTTGTTTGCCATGGGATTTAGGTTACAAATTCTAGGTATCATATCTTTAATCATTAACACTGACTTGGAACATATCCATATACTCATTAAGAATAGTACTTATAGTTTAGGGAAGGCTTAGGCATTGATATACTATGAGTTAGTCATACATATCCCTGATAAAGATGATTTTGGATCCACGCACGGTCATGCTTCACTACTAGATAGGAATTTATATCCCCATTGGAGATTACTAGAATCACTTATGCTTAAAAAGATTTTGATTTTTCATTATATTCTTATTTTTTGTATATTAAGGATTTTTATTCTTTCAGCAAGGTTGGGAACTAGGGTAGCTAGGTTTAAGGATTTGGTTAAAAGTTTGATCTTCAGAGAATCACCTATGGTTGCAACCATTGTCTAAAGTAAGGATTTTTGTTAAGTGCAATAATGACTATGCCTCAATAGATTAAGCTTTCACTCTATAGGTGTATATATTTTTAAAACAAAATTTAGGTCAAGACAATGTTGAAGTTTTCATGGAACAGTTGGTCTCCTCAATTAGTCTTTACCAATTTCTTCAAATTACAACATTAGGCTCACATTTCATAACCATGGTCAACATATCGATTAAGGTTCATACTCACATTCTTAAACTTTGGAATTTCAATCAAGTTAAATAAAAATTGAGCTTAGGGTTATCCAATAGGACTTATTAGAAACAAGGAACAAGGCAACATAATCAAACACATAATAAAAGCAACAAAGAAAGAAATAATAGTCAAGAAATAGATTTATACATGATTATATACAAACAAGGACAAGAAGGAAAGAACTAAAAGAAATTGTAGACATCTAAAACTGGCCACTAATGACCTCCAACTAGGATTTTGACCAATTTTTATAAAAAAAATGCACAATTTTGCCTAAAAACACTAGAACATGCTAAATGATGTGAACCTATCATATTCAAGTGCTAATTTTGGATAGAGTATCATTAAGTGAGGTAATTAAATTTATGAAGTAGCTAACTTTGATCAAATCCTTTTGAGTAAAAATGACATTTTTGCACTTGGGTGCTCTAGATTGCTCTTTTATACCAATTTTATTGCATGAGACATGTGCCTTTGTTATTTTGTGTCAGAAACATCCTAAATGGAATAAGGGATCTAATGCATCTAACATGACCTTCAAATTCTAGTCTAGTCAAATTTTGAGTCAAAAATATGACATTTTGACCAATTTTCTTAATTTGCACACCAATTTCCAAGATTTTCACCAAATTTGATAAATCATGTTTAAGGCTAATCAATATGAATTAAGAGAAAAGTTAATTTTATATGAAACTTGTTAAATATTTCTTTTTGAAAATTAATATTAAATAACTACATCATCAAATGAGATCATTTATATGGTGTGGCATCCACAAGCCATAAATGTATAAAATATCAAGATTAATCCATAACATGCCTCATAAATTCCCCTTCTTCCCAAATCATGATGATGGTATTTATAGATATTATCAGCATAGTTAGATTAATTCATGGCCATACATCTTCATCTTGAGATGGACGGTCATGGTTGATCTAATCCCTTTTGAAAAATCTATAAATAGGAGGCCTCAAAAACCATAATTTCAAGCTTGGATAAGGAAAATTTGTAATGATTAAATCATTGAATTTTAGTGTTATGATGCCAAAATTTTTGATCCAAGCCAAGCCAAAGCCAAAGTTGCTAAGAGGAGATGAAGGTAGCCATACTTGATTGAAGAAGATCTCTTGAATCATAAGTTAAGCAAGCCAAAGAAGGGGCCTTTTGGAGTAGTCAAGGATTTGGTAAGAAATTTTTGTTTTGTATTCATATCTCTCATTTCTTTCCATTTTTTAGTTGTGTTTTCAAATGGTTTTTCCTCACTAAGCTCCCCCTAATGACTAGGCCTAGAGATATTATGCTAGTTATTGTGTTTCTTTCATTTTGTTTTCATTTTAGAGATAACACAATACTAACCATCCTCTCTTGAGTCAAATTCCAAGTCTAAAGAAACTAATTAGCCTAACTACACTATGTCTAACCATCTTACAATTTTAATCCATAAAGACCTTAGGAGGAGCATCAAAGAAGTAATGTTTGAGGTACTACCAATTAGTGGGCAGTGTGAACTCTACTCCTTATATATCTTTGAGTTTGAAGGTGTTGTCTTCCACTGTGTCTACAATATGACATGGGCCAATCCATAAGGGTGTGAATTTTTCATGCTTTCTCTTAGGCATAGATGCTTTATCTCAAAGGATAACTAGGTCCACTTGTTTAAACACCTTAATCTTTGATATCTTATCAAACCACCTCTTCACTATGGTCTAATGTATACTAAAATTAGAAAAGGCTTTCTCCATTGCATCTTCCATCTTAATGATGTCTAAAAATCTTGAATTTATAAGCTCCTAGCCTTCTTCCATATATTCCTACATGAATTTATATGTAGGCAACTTGAGAGTGATAGGGAAGATAGGTTCTTGTCCATGCACCAAAAAAAATGGTAATGTATTTAGGGTTTCCTTGATCCTTATCCTATCTACCCATAAGGCATACTTGAGAATCTTGTGCCAAGTCCTGGGCTTGTCTATAGTAGACTTCTTGATTGCTTTCATTAAGTTTTTGTTGGTATACTCAGACACTCCATTTACTTAGGGATAATGGTTGGATGAAAACTTGAGACATATTCTATTATCATACACCCATTCCATCATCTCTATGGATGTAAATTTAGAACCATTACCACACACCAGAGACACTAGAGATCCAAATATAGTACAAATGTTCTCCTCCAAGAAACTAATCACTTCTTTAGTCCTACATTATTTGGTGGATACAAATTCAACCCACCTTGTGCACTAATCTATTGCATTTTGGATGAATTTGTGACCTTTAGATGAATTTGGGTTCACTACCCTTATAAATTCCAATACACATTATTCAAAGGGTTTATCAACCATGACTAGTTGTAAAGGCATTGTTGCCTTAGGCTCTTTGGTGCTAAA
Source organism: Torreya grandis (assembly GCA_037957365.1). Taxonomy (NCBI): domain Eukaryota; kingdom Viridiplantae; phylum Streptophyta; class Pinopsida; order Cupressales; family Taxaceae; genus Torreya; species Torreya grandis. Next base: position 18,179 of record JARHVA010002707.1, on the reverse strand, counting down.
TATTTGGCATGAATGACATTCCCTTATGTGCTTGTGAGCATCTTCAAAAATAGTTAGATAATATTATCCATCTCCGAGGATATTTAGGTTGTAGTCTTCCTAAATGGATACTTATTTCCAAACGTCTCAAGGAAAGTGCTCATGATTTGTGTAGCTTCTTCTTTTAAGACACGCATTAGGTAGACCCCTTCAAATTTATTCCTATAAAAAACCCCATCTTTGATTGGATAATGGGATTATTTGAGCCTTAGATCCCTCTTTTTTTCCCTTGTTATTAAATAAATGATGGAATCATACCACATACTAGCTTAAAATTTCTCCTGATTAACTTACATAATACTTAGCCTAGGGCTAGTATTAGCAATCATTTAGATCAAGCCTTGGTACTTTACAAGTTTTGCCATTTTATTTTCTATGTCATATTCTTACAAAATTGACATCCATATACGTCTACGTTCTCCAAGTTCATTCTATCTCATCATGAGCTTGGTGGTAGGGTCAGGTAGAATAGAATGCACCTTATTTCTAAGGATGTAATGCCTAAATTTCTTTACTTACTTAACTAATGCATATGCTTGTTTATTAATTAATGAATAGTTTAATTTAGCATTCTTAAAGTTAGTAATCATGAAGGTTATTGGGTGATCATGCCCCTCAATCTTTTAAGTTAAAACTACAACCATACTATGGTCAGATGCAAAATAATAGAGGTATAAGTCCTTTGAAAAGTTAGGACTTATCAGTCTGGAGCTTGGCTAATTACTTCTTTGATGTCATTGAATGCCTTCCTAGATTTGTCATTCTAAGTGACCTTGGAATCCTTATTTATCATGTCATTAAATGGCTAAACAATCTCTACAAAACAAAAAATGAACTTTCTTACAAAGTTCATCTTACCAAAAATGATTTTATCTATTTCTTACTATTTGGGGGCTTTATCCTAAATGTAGCTTCCACCCTTTCAGGATCTATGGAGATCCCATCTTTAGTTATGACATGACCCATCAATTTGCCTTCAGTAACACAAAATATGATTTTCTTGGGGTTTAGGGAGATTTCATACTTTTTACATCTCTCAAATACTAGCTATAAATGCATGAAGTGATCTTCCTTATTTTTAGAAAAAAAAAGATTAGATCATCCATATATATAATGATACACTTACCAACTAAACCTTGGAAGGCATGGTCCATGCCCATTTTAAATATATCTCCTATGTTTATTTGTCCAAATGGCATTCTCTTGTGAGTGAAAGTCCCCCATTTTTCCATAAAGGCTATCTTCATCCTATCTTCCTTATCAACCAACACCTAGTTATATCTTGAAAAGACATCATGGCTTATACTAAAACAACTTGTATCACCTAGTTAAGAGAGAGAAGATGATACTTATCCTTCTTAGATAGTTTGTTTAAATTTATAAAGTTAATTCCTAGCCTAATCTCACCATTATTCTTCCTGATTAGCACCAAATTGGCCACCCAAGTATAATTCTTGATGGGAAACACAATTATAGCATATAGTAATCTCTTAACCTATTTGAAGATCAATGGTTCTAAGACATGGTTCACAGGCCTTTGCCTAAAGGGTTTACAAAATTATTTAATGGTTATAGTATGGTTTATGACTCTTGGATCAGAGATATTTAAGTCATCATAGGACCAAGCTATGACATATTTATACTTGGTTATCAACTATTTAGACTTCTTATTCTCAATGTTAGTGTAGGATTTTCCCATGTTAACCAACTTAGGTTGATCTTGAGGTTCAAGATCAATAAAATTATAGTTCTTCCCACTTACCTTGGGAGTATTAGAAAACTTATCTATCTTGTCTTAATCAAATAACCTCTCTAAGGCAATCATTCCTTTGGGAATCTTATTATCATTCAGTTGAATGACCTTACCATCAAACTTGACTTCCTTAAGTGAATTTTCATGAGTCTCATCAATGTTGTGAGCCTCAACCTTTAGAATTAGTCATTAAATCTAAGATATATTGATCATCACTGAAGACTTGAAAATGATTTATATTATCAGGGACCATAGGGCAAGGTATCAACTCAATTCTAAAGTTGGGTGAGTCTTGGTTGGGCATGAGGTTGGCTACAATAGATGCCAACTTAGTAGTATCTTAGTTCTCCTTTATGGGGATGGAAATAATACCAAAAGGATCAAAAAAATTAATTATATCCTAAACGCTAAATGTATACCTCTTAAATTATGATATCTTGCACTGATATTTGCTTCTCACCTAGTTGACCACTAGTTCTGAATCAACATAGACTAGTAGTTATTTGACCTTATTGTTTATAGTAAATTGCAAACCTAAGATAAGGGCCTCATATTTAGAAAGGTTATTAGTGTAATGGAATTGAAGCCTATATGATGCATGATATTTCTTATTACCAGGGTTAATTAGGACAACATCAACCCTAGACCTAGCCTTACACCTAGCACCATCAACATGTAACTTCCATATCCTAGGCATCCAATGAGTATTCATAACATCACAAACCTTTATAGTATATATGGTAAAAAACCCTAAGTTTAAGTCAATTATGTTGACCCTTTCAATGATAGAATTGTACTCAGTGATCATGTGCTTAATTCTTGGCTCTCTTTCAACCTTGATCTGGTTTATAACTCCCTTCTAAGGTAGCCATAAATGTGAAAAATCTATGGACATGTAGCCATTCAGAGCTTTGGTCTATTTCATACTTTAAAAAATCCCATAAACATTAGGAATACAAATAACTTGGATATCAATAAATTGTTTCACTTTAAGATCAAAGGCCAATTGCATATGAACATTTAATAATTCCCCAATCACTTTAACTCTAGATTTGTATAATTAAGTTACAACTCTATCAATTTTAATAAGTGTCAAGCCAAGTTGTTTGCAAATACCTACTGGCATGATATTAGAAGATGCACTAGAATATAATAAATATTTATTTAAATTCTTACTGAACATCCTGACTATGAGTAGGAAAGGAGGAGATTCTACCTTAGCTCTATGCATAGTGAGATTAGTATTGTCAACATTGGGTGGTTTGTTGGATTTCCTTGATAATGATTCCAACAAGAGTTTCCTTTTCTCTATGATCTAAGTTAATAAATGTAAGGTGATTTTGATTTTAGCTTTTATATTTTTCATGTCCTCAATAAAATTATAACTATTTTTGTTTGAAGAACTAAGAACATCAACATTTTGTTTAGAGGTACTCCTTTTGGGTGGTTCTAGATCAGTATTTGAAGAAGTGTCTAGAGGAGTTCAAAAGTTATTTGGAGGCATTGAGGTAGTCAATAGTTACCTCTACTCTCTATTCCTCAAAGGATAAGTCTTCTTCAAAAATATTTTTAAGGCCTAGATCTACTTAGAGACATCATTAGGTTCATTGTCTTCTTGAAAATAGAAATCAAAAGTCTCCACCATGAAAGTTTGATCAACAGGTTTGGACCTTGAAGTACCTATACCACTATCTTTGTTAGGGACCACTTAAAATGTGTCTAGATCTACTTGGAAAGATTCAAAATCCTTACAAAACTCTATACAATCAATCTCTCCATGCTTGGCTATATAATGCACCCTATAATAGTTATGCAAAGCAATGTCAACAATAGTTAGGCTATCAATCTCTAGCTCAAAGATGTTTCCAATTATGTAAATATGATCTATCTTTATAAGTCTGAGCTCAAATAAACTTATATTTATGAAAGGTATGCCAACCTTTGATTAAAAAAAGTTATTATAACCTCAAATACTACAATTCTTCAAATCTTAAGCTATCTTTACAATAACTAAGCATCAAACTTCAAATAACTTTGATCTTTGTCTAAAAGGAGCATAAAGATAGGTTAGAGACCACAAATATGAATGATATTTACACTTATAATGAAATAATTACTCAAAAATGTAAATATAAACCAATATTAGATCAAAACACTCTAAGATTAAATAAAGATTCAACCAATTCTCAAAGATTGGCCCTCCTTCTAACACCAGAGGGGACTTGTTGATGCCTCTATGTGTACCATAAGGATGTCCTTAGTGTTCAAAGAACACTTATCCTTTTAGAATTTTGGCAATTTAGAGCATGAGTAGCAAGTTTTGGCAACTTATGTTACCTATGGTGAAATAGTGGTAGAGAAATATTTATTTATTCCACATAATTTATATTAATTGATGGTTAGGAGCCATCATGGACCAAATCTTTTCAAAAGGTAAGTATCTCTACTAATAATAGTGAACTGTGACCAAAGATTAAACTATAGACTAATCTAAATGAATATGTACAATGAAATTATACTAAAGTGATTTGGTTTAAAAAAGAAGCAAAAATTAAGGGCAAGGCAAAATTAAAATAAATTATTGTTGATCATTAACTCAAATATCATGACAAATTTACAATTATAACTAAGCCTCCATTTAACCAGTAGATGATGTAAAATAGCATAAGCTCATATCTCACCATACACTAGGCAAATATCTAAGGATAATATGAAATCATACATGTAAGAACTAGATTTTACTTTAAATGTTTGTTACCAAACTCAAATAGCATTAGCACATCTGAATATAGAAAAAATGAAGCAAAGGAAAATCAAGATCCTTTAACTAATCTAACATAAGAATAAATTAGTAACCCTATATCCTATATGCAAATTCAAAATTCATGAAACCATTAAAATTAAAGCTTTAGAACCAAAAATTGAGAGAAAGCCACATTAAAAATTGACACATCTAATTTGGACAATCTCCACAGAATTCCTTGATATTATTAATTTCTCAAAGTATATAAATTTTCTCAAAATTATCTCTTCTTACAGAAAGGTAGTATTAACTTTTATAGAAAGACAAGGTAGTATACTAAACCTTTACAAGATATAAATATACATGAAGTAAGGACAATTATCCATTTTTCATAAAGTTATAGAATACACTTGCTTTACCACACTAAATAGACCTAGAGGCAACATGATAACAAACTATCATATGCCTTTACAAAATAATACTCCATTTTTAAATATTATAATGTTTTTACAAAGAGGAATATTAATTACTTGATGGGCCCATTATCGAAGGACCCCCTATTACTCTTGTAGAAGCTCCATAACTCTTTGATGTTATTTCTTGAGAGGCTCAAAATCCATAGTTGGCTTTAGGAGACAAACATATTCTTGATTAGCTAAGTCATCAAAATCTCTATCATCCCTTGCCATAGCTTCTTTGATGCTTTTAGATTTTCTAATCTTTTATTCAATAGTGAAGATCATGCCCAAAAATTTTCTATTGTCATTAACTAATTGACCCTAGATTTTGTGCCTTACTTCCTACATCACTAGAGTGACTCTATGATTTTATTACTCATTATCAATAATGCCCAAGGCTGTAAAATTTTTAGGATTAGCCAACATGGTGCCAAGGAGTTGGTTAATCCTGGAAATAAAATTTTTATCATCTCTTAGGAGTCTATCTAAGCCTACTAACCAATAACTTAAGCTTTAAATATTATCCACCACTATCCATAATATAGAATTTAAGTGGGCTAGGCTAATGGTTTTTAATTTAGGAATTATATTCTTAGTTAGTATATTGATGAGATCTCTTATTTTAGCCTCTACATCTTTATATTCTATCATCAATACTTTGGCCACCTCACTCTATTGTCTTAATGCATCCCATATTAGCTTCATTGATTTTAAGGAGTCAAACATACCAAAAATGGATGCTTCAAACATATTTATTATGGTGTTAAGAACTGATAAGATAGCCTAGGTATCTAAATTATCCTTTTCCTTTTTCATGTTATGCATCCTTTATTTCATCCCTCTGATGTTAGCTCTAACTTGATCTAAATGAGACTTAGTTATGCCTTCAACATCATCTTCATGGATGAATAATTCACTAGGCTATTGTACCTCAACTAGAGTTAATCTTACAAATAGCTCAACCCTTTGGAATGTGAAATATTTAATCCCCACCATGGATTTTCTGGTTGTTACTCTCTCTAATCCAATTGTCTCTAGATTGAATTTCATAGTAGTAGTTGATTCATTATATTTTGGAGGTTCAAGAGCCTCCACCTACTTACTACTTGATGCTCCTAGAGAATCCATCTACTTGCTACTTAACCCTATAATGGTCAATATCCATATTTCTTCTTCCTTTTTCATCAAATCCTTTATCCATGGCTTGATGTCATCATAAAAATCAATGTTAATAATTTGGGTCAAGGCCCAAGAGTGAGACAAAGTGGGAATCTTATGAATTTTTCTAGAGATGAACCAATCAAGGATGATTGGTCCATGAATAGGGTATTCCTTACTGAATAAGTTGATTTCACTTTTAGGGTGAGTTAAATTCAACTTTGGCCTCTTTAATCTAATTAGGACCAAGGCTAACTCCACATTTATTTAATATGTGAGTGATAATCAAACTAAATCCAAAATAACCTCTTTTCCTTTGACTTGTTCAACATCCTCTACCTAGGATCAGGGTTCTTCTTTTTGTTGTTCTTCTTCATCCAACCCATAAGCTTCATCTTGAACTCTAAGTGAATCCCTACTATTTCATTAGGATCCAAGGCTATCATATCCAAGAACTCTATGGGGGACCCTAATATTTGAGGAAGGGTTGAATATCAAGGTCCCTCACCAAGCCTCTCTTCCAACTTTTCCTTATTAGGACATTTTGTAGTTTTTTCTTAGGGCTAAATTTCTATCTGTGGTTACTCCTACATTGGCCTAAAAGATCTATACAAAAAATGGTATTGAAGATGTCCCATTTAACATATGTCCCATATTATTTTTCAATTAATAGTCAACCTATGTTCAAGTATAACATTATGCTTTTTGATCCTAGCTAGTACTTCTTCAAAATTATTAGCCTTGATATATAGAGGGTCTTAAAGACTAGGTTGATGCATGTAGCCTAGCTTGGGTAACTATTTGCTCTTCAAATGCTTTCCTACCCTATCATAAGGATCTTAATTATTTATATCATATAGCTAAAATCTAAAAGATTCTTTATGCTTGTTAATGGAGTCCACATGTTTCCAATCTTAGAAAATAGTTCTACCAATTATTAATGGAAAGGGATGGAGAAATAATTTCATTTTATCCTTACATAATTCATCAACACCATGAAAGAGTTGACATACAATTTCCTATTCTACTAGCTTTTTTGAAACATAAGCAAGCAACTTGTAAGGTTGAGTTAGAATCCATTAAATTCTAATCATAATATAATGTAGATACAACCAAATGTCTCCCACTAGTTCCACATACTTCTTGATCAGAGGGATTATCTTGGGCATTGGGATCCCTATGATGGATTTTACCAAATTAGGATAGGTTGAATCACAAATGAATTTCATGTGGTTGAGGGGGTTTTTACATATTATATTCAGTTGGGTCATAATTACCTTAATTACCTCTCTAAATTGTGAAATTGGGATTTTACCATCAGGGTCTCTGATCACAATGTTCCCTTGGAGAAACCATGGCCTAAGGATGGTGTGAAGATCATTCTTGCCAGTCCATTCCTTTATGGTGGGTAGGTCCACATGGGGTTGTATAAGTTTTTAATACCTATCAAAGGCCATTAGGGAAATATATTCAACTCTCCTAGACCTCCCCTCATGAATGATCCAATCATTTTCAATTATCTAATCCATAAAAATAGGATTAAAGATGTTAATGCAATAGAGTACCTCTAGTTTGGTGACAAAGTGATGGAGATAAACCATTTGAACTATAACAAGGTCATACTACCTATTACTAACTATGGTAATCCTTTGTTCTTATTTGGTTATGGATTTCATCTCCTCAATGGTCTAGAAGAGCTTGGACCAACTCTGATTGCTAGTGTTTAAGACCATAGTGTCTAGGCTAGTATCTTTGAATAATCCTTCCATCAGTATTTGTAGATAGATATAATTTTGTCTCATCCTAAATTACTACCTCTGAGCTACCATGGCTTCCAAAAATTGCAAATTTCTCTCAATTACATTACAAATGGTCTTTGTTTAGTTTTTTTGTGCTCAAATCATAATTGAATTTCTTTTAGATTTTTTATAATCAATCTAAGTTCACTTAGGGATCTTTATGCAAATTTTAGGGATTTGAATCTTTAATGGTGTTATCTTATTTGAAATTATGCCTATACATGCCTCAAATTTGATTTTGACTTTCACATTTATACATTTGCATTTTAATCACACAAGATCTTATATTTTATTACTTTGTGCTTTTATGGTGCTTATTTGGCATCTATCTAGCAATTTTTGTGCCATTTTTCATAAATGCCTCAAAACACTAGCCATTAGAATTTTAAAAATACTTTTGATTCACTCCATTCAATCAAGATCGAAGGATCAATATGACCTGTTGATCATGATTCAGACCTTCACTTGCTATTGGTTCTTTTTGGTATTGATCCTTATGGTTGTGCCACTTATAACCTTCATGGTCTTTCTAAGCTCTAGCGTATTTTTTAGTCACATATTGAACATGCATCCTCAATGTGTCAAGACTGTGGGATCTTTGAGCTCTATTAAAAAGTTTTAAATGATTTTTTTCCATTAGATCTTCCTTCATGATGAAGCATGAGTCATCAAATACTTTTAATTTTTAATGTCATCTTTTCTCTATCTAATCTTTGATCTCGATGAAGTTTGAGTTTTTTTATTGTGATCTGAATGCTTGAATATGATTGGTTCAAAAAAATTGAGTGCTTAGTTCTATCATTTTTTTTCATGCCATTTGATTAAAAGCCATGATCAAGCATGGATCATTAGATCCTAAAATATGCATGATATTTAAGTCAAGGATCAAGGTGGAAATAAAAACTTAGGGTGAAGTATTACATCTTAAGTTTTGTTCATGTTAATAAACACAAATGAGTCCTTAGAATTAAAACTCTAGGCTAAATAGATAATAAAGGGACCATGTTAGGAAAATTAAAAGGGATCCTCCCAACATGGATATTAGACTTGGTTAGAAATATATAGGAAACAAAGGGGAAAAGAAAAGGGACCAAGCATAATTTTTAGGCTAAGGTTTGGTCATGTTAACATAAAATTTAGGCTTAAGTCCAAAATGAATTTAAAATGTTCCTTCCAAATTCTCCTACCAAATGCAAATTTGAACCAAGGGTTTATGCCAGGGTTTTTTGAATCATGATCCATTCCATAGGGCCCCATGAAACCTATAACTATAAGACATGAAGACCAATTATTAGCAACATTAGGAAATCTCATAACAAAACCATAAACTTGTAATCCAACCTTATCAAAGTGGATGATCTTCAAATTCTAAAAATGATTTAAAATAGACCATGCATTTAGGGCTAATCTTCAAATATCTCAAGGGTCCAAATTTTCAAATAATGCAGGTATGTTGACCTCAACAGGGAATTGGATTCTAATTTTTTTAATTGGTAGCTTGATGATTATGTGGCCTTGAATCAAGTTGGTGATTCTATTATATCAAGTAGTGTGGTTTCAGATGTAACTAAAGCAAAAAAGAGAGAAACTAAAGATACCAAGGTTGTCAATCCTAATTCAAGTACACATACTAATGTTCCTAGGAATGTAAAAAATCAGTTTCCTTTCCCCTATACCACAAAAAATTAGAACATTGAGGTTTCTCATCAAGCACCACATGTTTAGGATCAAGCAGTTGTTTAAAAAGTATATCTAAAGGTAAGTATAGTTACTTATATATTATGGATCATATGAAGAAATAAAATTTTATTATGATCATGTGAGTTTCCTTATAAATCCTAAGACAAAATAACATGATAATATAATAATTTTCAACTCTCAAGATGTCATCAAAACCAATTGAGAAAGAAATCATAGTCTTGAAAATTTTGAATCAGCCAGTAAGACAATAGGTCCAAGAATTACACAAAGAGGTAAAGGTGGGTAAGTATGAGGTAATAAAAATCAAAACACCTCCATTTTATTTATATTTTATAGTTTATGATACATTATTTCATAATTGTATGGTGGGCATGGGAGCTAGTAACAATGTCATGCCCAAACAAATTATAGATAAGCTTGGTTTAGTGTATGAACCAAACAAAAAATGGGTATTAAAGATGGATTTATCACCAAAAAATACATTATTAATGATAAATAACCTAAACTTGACATTACATTATTTCCCAAATGTCACTATTCAATGGGATGTAGTGGTGGTGGACTTACCTCCTTACTTTGCCATGTGTTTGTCTAGAGACTTCACCTCAAAGATCAGTGGATACCTATCAATTTATTAGACATATTTGATGTTAATAACTATGTATTTCATATATGTGACTATCCATATTTATCCCATTGCACATTTCCACTTGGATCCTTACATGATGAGTATTGTAAACACTATTTGTGTCATCTCAGATAAGGTGATAGAAACTAGTGAAGTGGAATCCAAATCACCTATAGAGGTAATTATATATTTATTCCTTGATAAATGTGCCTTAAATTTACATAAAATTATCCATATAAGTTTATTTAGGAGGAGGGCCTTGGTGTTTATTTCTTTCATGAAGATGATAAAAAAATTCCAGCTATAGTGAAGGAAGATTAGTCTAGTGATGGTCTTTGACAACTACACTTTGATGGTTAAAGGAAAAATCATGGTACCAAGTATATAATGATGTTTATATATAAAATAAATAAAATATTTTTCTTCCCTTAACTTTTAGTTTGGTTGTTTAAACAATGTTGTAGAATATGAGGTACTAGTCCACTATTTGCAGTAGGAAAGGAAGATGGGAATCAACATTTTATAAGTTTGTGGTGACATGCTTATAGTTCACCAAGTAAGATGGATTAATATATATAAAGACACATTAATTATATCTTAAAAGCATAAATTTTGAGACTTAATTGAGGATTTTTAGGTATTTCACATTTAGATAGTGCCAATGAAAAATAATATATATGTGAATAGTTTGGCTGCCATAGGGGCTCAATTTAGCATTCTAGCTAATATAAAAAGTGAGAAAAATCAGTCTCGTAATAAATCTATTGTGAGGCCTCCAATTCTAGATAATCATGGAGAAATTGTAGATATTTACACATGACAATTAGATTATCAAGTTCTATCAAGAGGAGGTTGAGTTCTCTTCTAGGAATCAGTCAAAGTTATTATAGTAGTATCGGGATTAAATTTTTTAAATAAAACCTAATAATATTCCTAAAGGATTAGTTACACTTGAAAACATATTTAGTGGAGATGATGAGATGAGGAGAGAGAAGTCCTCTTTATCAACCAAAGAAGATCACTATGCCAACATTGAGATTATAGCTAGAAAGAGTCTAAAAGAGGGTAAAGTATGCACTCCCTCCAAAAAATAATCCTTTATTGAGTTATGTATATCTTTTTTGGGTGTATTTTCATGGAAATATAGTGATTTTAAATGATTTGACCCAATTCAATCTCGACACACCATTACGATAGAAGTTGAAACCAAACCACTTAAACAAAGGCAAAGGCCCATAAATATAAAACTTGATTCTTTGATGAGAACTAATCTTCATAAGCTCATATAATAAACCATAATATTTCCAATCAATCATTCAAATTGGGTGACAAACCTTATTCCAATATGAAATAAGTATAATAAGATTAAACTTTATGTAGACTTCTAGGATTTAAACAAGGCTTCTATTAAGTATCATTACCCTTTTCCATCTATGAGAGAAAATATTATATTTTAGTTGTAGGTTCAGAGAGGTTATTATTTTTGGATGGGTATAGTGGATAAAATTGGATTTTGGTTATGGAGGAAGACCAGTTCAAGGTAGCCTTCATTACCAATTGGGGGACCTTTACATATAGAAATATGCCATTCAATTTGTCTAATACTAGAGAAACATTTTAGAGAGCCATGTATATGTCATTATAAGGTTTTATTAATAAGTTTGTGATTGTATATTTGGATTACATAATCATGTTTTCAAAGAGTGCAAATGAACTCATGGTCCATCTCAAAGAAGTGTTCAAAAGATGTAGATAATTTGGGTGTCTCTTAACACCAAAAAGTGTGTCTTATTAGTACATGAAGGTAAGCTTCTTATACATATGATTTCAAAACATGGGTGAAGTATTGATCCTTAAATTATTGAATAAATTATTTCTCTCTTTTTTTAAACACAAAAAGGCATTACAAATCTTCCTAGGAAGAAATCAATTTTATAATTAGATAAATTTCAGATTTTGCTACTTGAGATAAGACACAACTATACCTAAGAATAATCAAAGTTTCATCTAGTATAAGTGGAGGATTAATATTTAGATGAGATAAACCAAGAAATATCTATTTCTCCTACACTCATAAATCTAGATTTATCAAAAAACTTTATCTTCTACACTTATGCTATCATGGACACCCATTTTAGGTATTCTTATGCAAAAAATCTTGAGTCTTTGGAGCAACCAATAGCCATATTTGTTAAAAGTTTGGATGAATATTAAATAAGTTATTATTATGTTTAAAATCATGTTATTTTGCTAATTGTATTTTTAAGAAGTTTAGATACTTGTTATCTAAAAATAGAATGCATCTAATGGTTTTCCATCCAAGTATCAAGGAGTTCCTTTTGAACAAAGATATAAATAAGATGAGAGGGAAGGTCAGATAAAAAGAGTGATGGTTTATGATTTTAAAATAAATTTCACAAAACTAATTAAAGGTAAAGGATTATGTGAAAATATAGTCTAAGACTTACAAGAGGCTAATGAGTTAGTTTTAGTGTTGAATGATGAATAAGTTGTAGATGATCATACCTCATCTTCCAATTATTTTCATGACTTAGTAAGGTATATTAATGATTGTTATCATAATAATTTAAGTGTTTTAAGATTAATATATTTTATATTTCAATCTATTCCATTTCTCCTTGTTGATGGTGTGCCTTTCTAGAAGGACATCAATGGTATATTGCTAAGGTGTCTAGAACCAAACAAAATAAAAAGGTTGCCTAAAGAGTTACATATAGACATGGTGGAGGACATATATAAATAAATAACTACAACACTTAATATAATGAGATATAGGTATTATTGGATATTTATATCAAGTGATTGTCATGCATGGGTTAGAAAATGTAAGTAATGTGTTATGTTTATAGGAAAAGTGAGATTTACAACCTAACCTCACTAGACAATTTTAGTGGATCATCCTTTTGTCTAATAGGGATTGTAATTCACTATAATATTTAACCCTAATTTAAGCTCAGATCATGAGTGTATCCTTACTACCATGTATTACTTCACAATATTTGTAGAGGTAGTAGCATTGAAAGAAGAAAATGAATCTATTGTACTAGATTTTTATAAAGGTTTGATTATGAAAATTTAGGGTTCCTTCCACATAATTTAAGAAAATTTCATGGATTTTATGCTATCTAAGATTAGCTAATGTGAAATTCAACATGGTATTTACTTAGAAATTAATCAAATAATACCCACAAGGTAACGGCCATGTTGAGTCCACCAATAAGAACCTATTGAAGATCATAACAAGGACTATTTAAGATAATCTAAGATCATGGAATTTGAATTTCAAATAATCTCTATGGGATGATAGTATCACATACAAAATTTCAATATCTAACTCACCATATAAGATGGTTTACGGTAAAGAAGCAAGGTTACTCATTTCTCTTAAGTTTCTTACTTTAGAAATAATGCACCATCTTGAGTTATTAGAGAATTAATCAATGGAGATCATGTATGCTAAGATTATAAATCATTATATCAGTCCATGTTAGCCATGGATATTCACCAAGCACACATGAAGATAGAATTCAAAAAGTAGCTTCCTCATGAAGTTCCAAAGAAGAAGATTTGGTTCTCAAGTGGGATGAGGATAGAGATAAAATAGGAAGACATACCAAATTTGACTCCCTTTGGAGTGGTCCATACAAAATATCCATCTACAAATCCCATAATTTTTTTCATCTTAGAAGATGGATGGTGAGGAGCTTCCAACCCTAGTTAATGGGATACATTTGAAACACTGTTATTAAGAGATAAGTTCTTTGTACATAGTTATTTATTTATTTTACTCTAAGTGTTTTCCTAGCATATTAGTTTACTTGAATTTTATTTCAAATAAGTTATTTGCTTTCACATTTTCCCTATTTATTAGTTTTCCTTATTTCATGTGTTTTCTTTCCTTATTTTGGAGGAGAAAAGTTGTTTTATTTTAAGTTAAAATAGTCCTGTAGTCATGGATCATATTTGTTTTAAAATGTAAGAGTAGTATTATGAGTGAGAAATATGTGTCAATGGTTTAGTTCTCAAGCTTATTAGGCATGATTTATAATTGAGTAACCAAAATGTTGATAATTTTGACCTCACAAGTTAAATTGTCACCCCTACCACTTCAAACTTTTCTTGTCATGTTGTTTGCCCTATTGATTGGTATTTTGTTCTTATAATGTCCTATAAATGGTCAAATAAAACCTTGATTAGTATATTTTAAGGCATATTTGATAAGATTAAGGTTTTGATCATCATGGTGATTTACTTTTTTAGCTCATTTTGACCAATTTCAATATATGTCAAGAGATGCAAAAGGTTTAGAACATCCTAGGAGGATTTATGGATTATGTTAATGTCATCTCATACTATATAATTGATCAAATTGGTTAGTGATAGGTCTGGCTAAATTCATAGCTTAGTTACATGAATTTTGGGTCATTTTAGGCTTTGAGATTAAGGTTTTCATGTAAATGGTAGTATAATATCATTAAGTGTATGGGATACTTTTTCCAACATGAAAATTATAGTGGATGTCTTTTTCAATAGTTTCATCTACTTCTTAGGTGATTTTGGTAGTTTTGATGCCCATAAAGTCTTATTTTGAGGCCATCCATATAGTTATTCAAGTTAAAATTGAGATTTAGGAATCTTTAGGGCCTATTTATCTATGAAAAGGTCAAAATAATACTTTGGAATAGGTTCAAAGTCTTAAAATTAAGAAACCATTTATTCTTTCATATCAACCTCCTTGGGAACTCTAGAAGGGCCATCAGTTTTTGCTCAGTATGGCTAGGAGAGAGAGAGAGAGATAGAGAGAGAGAGAGGAGAGAGAGGGAGAGAGGGAGGGAGAGAGAGAGAGAGAGAGAGAGAGAGAGAGAGAGAGTGAGAGAGAGAGAGAGGAGAGAGAGAGAGAGATGAGTGAGAGAGAGAGAGAGAGAGAGAGAGAGAGAGAGAGAGAGGAGAGGAGAGGTGAGAGAGGGAGGGAGAGAGAGAGAGAGAGAGAGAGAGAGAGAGGAGAGAGAGAGATGGAGAGAGAGAGATGAGAGAGAGGAGAGAGAGGAGAGAGAGATGAGAGAGAGAGAGAGAGATTTAGGAGCATAAAAATTTTCCATCATTAGGGGTCCTAGTAATATTTAAATTAGTGGCATTGGTTTTTAGACTGATTGATTATTATTTATGAATAATCACTATGAGCGATAGTAGGTCAATATATTCCTATTCATCAAAGAAGGGTTTGTTCTTGCACATATTTCTTTAGTTCATAATTTTATGGATAATAATGGTTTTGAGGGATGATTTTTAGAGGTCATGGATCTCCCTTTCATGTTAGTTTATATTGAAGAAATGTACCCTTAGGTCAAATCAATTTCAAACCCCTTGCATGTGTAAAGTTTTTCATAAGGTCTTCTAAGTCATAAAGTTGGTCACATGGTCCTAGTTCATGTCAAGTTCATAGTTATGAGGTCATACAATATGTTATAACTTGGTCACATATGTCCATGTCCTTTTTTTTGGCTAGATTTTGGCCATTCTAGTGAAAGTGCAATTTTACACAAAGGAAGTGTGTGTCATCTATTCTATAAGATCCTACTCCCACGTTAGAGGAATCGTTTGGAACAAAAAAATCATGTAGGTCTAACATAAAAATAAGAATATCATCTAATACTTAGTTTAAGATGTTTATACAGATTAATTCTAACCCATATGTCATGTGTGGAGGCTTATATAAGATCTGTTGAGATCCCCATGGGGTTAGTATGAGCCTTTAATTAGTTTCAACAGCTCTAAATTTGTGAAAATAATTCTATCTCTCATTACTCTCTTGGGTAGGTCAACAAAGGGTCACAATTTTCCTTCAATATGGAATATGGTAAGGAGAATTGAAGTGAGCGAACCTGGGTGATGTTACTAGTATTTATAGCCTGGTCATGGTTTTTAGATTAGTGTTCTTTTCTTCATGAATAACACTAAGATTTTTATCACCTCTAAGATACTTGCACATTCCTAACACCTCCAATTTTCTCATTTGTTTGCATTTGTCTATGTGAACCAAGTGTTTGTATGTGGACTTTTAGAGCATTTTCATCCTCTTAATATTTAATTCAAATGGTTTATCATGTGTGGATATGAAGAAGAATGAAGGATTTTTCTCCTTGTGATAAAAGTGGGCATCATTGGTCTATATTGAACAATTCTTAGCAATTGAAGAGTTTCATCCTCCCATGAATGGATCTAAGTTAAGGATAATATATTGTTTTCACACCCCTCAAAGCATGGATTTTTCATATTCTCCATTTAAGGGATTTTAGGCTGATAGAGATGGGGTTATAAGACACTAAGTAATGAATAAAGAGAGTCCTTAATGTGTAGAATCACCTACAGTCACCCTATAGGTATGTACAATAATGGGAAAATACTATCCAAAACCAAAGAGATTGGTTGTGTATAGTTTTAAGAATTGAATGGAGTTATCAAGTCATTCAAAGTTAATTAGCATAGTCAAGATCAGTTTATTGACACATATGGTAAGTCATTTTTAATAAAGTTTCAATTAAGACTATTTACCTTAACTTCTTTGAAAGAGGGGATCCTATCTACCCAATAACATCATCAAGATAAAGGTTAATGAGGCTTTATGTAAGTTTAATGGCTCTTTTGTTATAACATATGACTAGTAGCAACCTTTTAATTTAATAAGGAGATTATTTGGTTGAGAGAGAAGAGGATTAGAGTGGTTTATAACATAAATAATTGTTAACTAAAGATTCATAGAAAAAAAATAGAGCCATTAAGTCAAATGAACCTATAGCACTACAATTTACAAGTGACACATAATATATTGATGATAGTGGAATCACTGTATGGTCTCAAAGTAGAGATGTGTTAAACTAAGTGAGATATGGTCTTAGTGACCTAAGGAGAGTCTAAAGAGTTTTAAATAATACAATTATAAAAACTTGTATCAACCACCTGTAAGAACCTATTAGTTTAGTCTTAAATGCACACCTATAGGTAACATAGTTTAACACATATTGTAGACTAGCCTAGCTAATGGAGATTATAGGTTTGGGAGTTTAATAGAGGTTTGTGATATCAATAAACACATTGAATCCACTATAAAAATTAATATATCATGCTTAATTTTATATTTATAGTCAAATGATATATATAATATATGAAGAAAACTAGCATGTAACTCCTCATATCCATTAAACACTACACACAGTCATAAGCATGTAAGATAGTATTGAGAACATGTGATTTTTAGAGTGTTTATGGGTATGGTCAGGATATTAAACTTGACAACATAAGGTCATAATAAATTTATAAATTCCTTCATAACCACCTTTATGTAAAATTCATAGTGGAAGTGTCCTCTATTTTTGTCTCAATTAGGGGGCACTCCATAGTCAACACATCTTGAAGACTCAATATATGAATGATGAAAATATGAATGAAAATTCTTAGAATGATTTTAGGATGTTTTTATATAGTTAAATTTAATATTAAAAAAGGTTTATAAGTACCTATAAGGATTAGAAGAACTCAAAAGGATTAAATACTTAGAATACATAGTCTAAGGTCTATTAGGCTTAGATCTAGAATAAACACTCATAAGGGTACCTAGCTTCATTCATATGACCATGTAAAATTCCTTTTACATTTGATACCTTCATGGAAAAGTGGAGAGTCAATTGGATCCATAATTTTGCAAAGAATATCTCAAAATTGGGTCATTTTGGACTAATTCTATATTAAGCCTATCTAAATTTCAAGTAAGAGCTTTAGAAAGCCAACTTCCTTCACTCATATCTATATGAATATTATGCATAGTGTCCCAATTATCTATTAATATTTGAGGGGGTAATATACTTGAAATCAATGAATTTTT
>JARHVA010002706.1:2340000-2411089 GCA_037957365.1 Torreya grandis | reverse complement strand
AAATCTTATCATTAGTCATCTTAATACCTTAGAAAAGTAATATCAACCCATATATCCCTTGCTTATGTGACCCCTTTGTATTATTACCCGTCAAGTACACAACCTCAAAATTTGAGCCTTCCATTCATATTTATTTATTATTAGGTATAGCCTTGTCTTATTTTATTTATCTACCCATAATATTATCCATTAGTTCAGTTGTATCGACGAAACTTGAGAATCCAAGTGTCCAAGTTAACATGTTTTCCATGTGTATAATTTCTTCCTTAATTAATATGGGGTCCAAATGGTCTTCCATAATAGAGTCTTAGAATAGATAAATAAGTGAAAGAAAAAATGTGTTTCTAATTATATATCAATGATTTGGGATCTTGACCCTTCCCTCATTTTTTTGAATATTTTAATAGAAAAAAATACAAGGATTTTCTACAATGTTGACCATTTAAAGAAATGGTTGTGGATGTATATATAAAAACTAAGTTTGAAAATTGTGTCTGCTCAATGTGTTAGGGGTGTATCTAATTAAAATGAGGATGATAGGCATGTTCATGGCTGTTTTGATTCTTTATTGCCTAATAAGGATCTTGGTGTTGTGGTTCAAATCACTCCTAGATGATAGTTTTCTGGATCCCACCTAATTTTGGATGTATTAAATTTAATTTTTATGGTACCTCTATAGGTAATCCAAACCCTTTTGGTAGTGGTGGTATTTTATGAAATAATAAGTGGAAATTATTCCTTATATTCTCTTTGAATAATAGGTCTAATACCAATAATATCATTGAATCAAGAGCCCTTCTAAAAGCAATTCAAATTACTTTGATGTAATGTTGGAAAGACATCATTTTTGAGGGGGAATCTCATCTGGTCAAAAGCATGGATTAAGGAGGTGGTTTCAAAGATTGGATAATCATAAACATAATTGAGTAATAGCTTGGAATCTACTAAATTTTCACATAATTAATTTTGAACACACAAAGCGAGATGGAAATAATGCTATCAACTGGACAATAAATAAAGGAATTGGATTAATTAAATTGATGATAAAATAAGCATAGTTTTGGAACTACCTCTCCTAAAGGAGATGCAGTCCATACTTGTTTGGAATGCCTCTCATTTAATGTATTAACTCAAAGCACATGTTTGGTGTTAACATATGCATAGTCTTGAAATTTTTTAATATAAATTTACATTATATAATTTATGGAAAAAATAGAAAAAACATATGTGTCATGTCAAGGCAAAAGGAATATGAAAATTAACATGAGAAAGGAAGTGTAAAAGTCACTTGAGAAGAGGAATAGGTTGTATAATTCAAAAATCCATATTTTGTTATAAAATATTAAATATGTAAAATTTGAAAGGTAAACCATTGTTTGAATGAATATTTATCCCATGCCCCTTCAACCATGGGAATGAAAATCTAATATATTTTAATGGAGATATCCTTATTAGTTTGGTGTTCTTCTTTCTCATTATGTGTTTTATCATTCTCATTTCATATATACCTAATTCATTTATTTAAATTCATCATTTGTTCATTATACGAGTAACACATTCTTTTAGTCTTAAAATTAATATAGGTTGGCTAGAATAATTTTCTACCAACATTGGTGTGGTTGTTGGGATCTAAAAGCCATTTTAGGATTGAAAATGTAATCGATGGCCTCTCGACCATGTAAATGAGGATTTGAGCTAGTGTAATGGATAAGTCCATATTTTCACATGAGTCATTTATTGTTTAAAAGCTTTACTACTCATATTTTTACTCAATATGATTTCATTTCATAATTTTTTATTATCCCATGTCAATATTTTTTATTGCATTCAAATTATTTAACCAAATGGGTCGATGTTGTTTAGGAGCTTATGGGATCTCATGTAAATTAATCATTGGTAAGGATGAAGATTATTTTATGAATTCAAACTATGAGTAAGGCAACAAAATCAACCATTTCAAGTTTGAGTAGGAAGAAATGCTTGCTGAGGAAGCATGTAGGATGGATTTTCATATGGACACAAAAGTGTGTTTTGTAATGGGAGCTGGGAGTCAACAAAGAAGGAGTTACAAATTTGGTAGTGGTACAATGGTAGTAGTTCAAGAGGTATGTTGTACAATTTTCTATTAATGAAGATGAATGTATTTTGAGAAATTTATATTTAAATTGTGCAAGGATGATAATGAAGTATATTGAAAGAGATTTGGATACAGAAAGTGTTTACAACTTTATAAAAATATAAATGCATGCAATGGTTGTATATTAGTTATAAGTTAAATTAATGGTGAGGCCAAGATTAGTTAGGAGTTAATGGGTAATCCAAAAATGAGGTCAAGATTAGTTAATAGTTACTAGGTAGCATGCCTCAAATGCATCATGATGAAGTGAAGTTGTAAATACTTGAAATAATATGACCTCAAGATTGAATGTCCTAGGATGAGACACCTATTTTGTCTAAGAGAATTATTATCATATGTATAGTCTAACTATATTTTAATATAACTTTGCATTATGTAATTTGTGTAAAAATGAGAAAATCCATATATATGTGTTATGTAAAGACAAAAGGAATTCAAAAATTTACTTGAGAAAGGAATTCAATAAAACATCTAAGAAGAGGAATAGGTTGTAGAAGTCAAAAAAACATCTTGGGTTATAAAATAATTAAAAAGTAAACCATGAAATGCAATGCAAACCATTGTTTGAATGAATTTGTATTCCAAGTTCTCTAGGCCATGGGAATGAAAATACGAAACATTTTAATGGAGATATCATTATTAGTTTTTTGTTCCTCTTTCCTACTGTGTATTTTATAACTCTCGTTTCATTGATGCCTAGTTTATTTATTTAAATTCTTCATTTTTTCATTATGAATATAATATGTTCTTTTAGTCTTAAAATCCATACAGGCTAGTTGGAATAATTGTATGCCAACATTTGGGGTTAAAAAGGCATTTTTAAATCATCATTCCTTATGGCTCTTTAATCTCATTCTCTTAAGTACTTAAGTTTCATTAGACTAAGGCTGGTCATAGGTATTTAAAAAATGATTTAATAAAGGAAGACAATCATGTTCTAAATAGTCACATAATTGTGTTCTAATCAATTAAAGTTTCCCATGATATGCACAATTGACACCTCTTACTCCACTTGTGATAAGCTTTCAATTTGGCTATTTAGGCAGGTTTGGGTATTTTGTTGCTGTACAATTGACTTTTCCTATTAGACATTCCATTTTTAGTGTTAAATGGAATGAAGACAACCAAGACTGAGGGGGAATCATCCTCTAAAACTTGTGCTAGGAAGGGAAAGTATAAGGATGAGAGACAATGAAGTGAGTGTTTAGGAGACAAATTCACTAAGTACATTGATCATGAGATTTTAAATAATTTTTATGAGGATTTGGTTAAAGAGAATATGGATTAAAAACATTAAAATAGATAAGATAGAAGGAAAGGATATCTACAAGATAATGAAGACTCTGATAGAACCGTTGTACCTTTGACTTTATATCTATTATTGATGTTCTATGGGCTTGTTTTTATTTATCCTTTTAAATATTTTAAGGCATTTCTCTAATTATCTCTAGTAAAAAAATCATGAAATTATTTTAACTTTAAGAAATTAAATTTTAAAAAATCAAAAATTAATTGTGTGATTTTATTTTTGTGAAAGTCTCACAATTTGAGTTTTGTGATAAACAATATAAATAAATGAATGCATGAAAAAATAGATACACACCAAGAAGATGAACATAATTTCAAGAAAGATGCCACTAATTCTAAGTAACCATGTTCTTATCTGCCTACCACACTCGTCATATTTAACATCATCCTACTTTTAAAAATAACCAACACACTCTATACTCTCTCACACACACATAATCTCACACACAAAAAAAAATATTTGGCATAGATACATTATAATTGAAAATTTAAAAAATTTATGAGATGAATCTTGTTAACACTTATCAAGAAATTTAACTCTATGCTGACCTATAAACCAAAAAATAAAAAATAAAATTCACAAAATTTACATAAATGTTAGGAAAAATTAAAATGCATATTGTTGGACATTCATAAAAACTAAAGATAATATTGTTTGATTAATAAAAAATTACACTACAAATTTGGTGCCATTCATTAATATCACACACCCTTCAACTATCATGAATGGAAGGTTTCCATGTCACTCTCTTTGCAAAACAAGAAGCTCTATAAGATAACTATGGGTTTGCAAACTGAACCAACTAAAAATAAGGAAAAATAGTTTGATGAGTGTGATGAAGCTTTTGGTTTTCTATGTTTTTCTATATCACTAGATCTTCATATTCTCTTTGCATCAACCAAAATAGCCAAGGAATTATGGGATACTCTAGAGAGACATTTTGGAAAATTGGATGAGATGAGAGAGAATGAATTAGAAAATGAAATGATTAATCTTAGCCGTAACAGTTTTGATACACTTTAGGACTACTTCACCAACTTCAAATTATTGAGATTGTAACTAAAAGAATGTGAAATTGATAAAAAAGATTCTCAACTCATCATTTTCATCCTTGAAAAGCTTGGCCCTAACTATTTTATTTTCATCTCCACCTTCCATGCAACCAAGAGAGAACTTGGTACTTCATAGAATGTGCCCTCCTTTAATGAGTTTGTTGTTGACTTGACTCAATAACAAGATAAAATAATTCAGATGGGTGCACTAAAGTCTACTAAATCACATACTCTACTTGTAGGACATGACATCAAAAAGGCTTCAAAAGAGAAAAAACATAACAACAAGGATCATGAGAGCAAGAAAGATCAACCCACCATGAAACCAAACTTTGATACTTCCTCTTCTAGTGCTAAATCCAAAAGAGAGAGGATCAAATGTGGTTATTGCATGAGAAACCATGATGAAAGCAAGTGTTTTAAGAAGTAGATTGATCACCTCATGATTTTTCTTGATAAGAATAACATAGGTGTTCCTAAGTCTATCAAACCATATTCATCAACCCATAAATCAAAGGAAAATGATAATGGAAAAAGGAAAGGGTAAGAATCAGGAAAGAAAAAAACAAAGGGGAGAGTTCTACTTGCAGTGGCACTTCCAACTCCTATATGGTTTATTGATTTTGGTGCATCACATCATATGGCTTTTTCACATGTGGAGTTCACTTCGTTGGATCCATGTGACATGTTTTCTATTCGATTACGTGATGATACTTCTACAAAGGTTTTTGGGAGAGGGTCTATTGAAGTGAGTGGTAGAATGTTTAACAATGTTCTAAGTATTCCCTTACTATCAACTAATCTCTTATCAATATCTTAGTTTACTTGCCTTGGCCATGGTATGTAAGTTGAGTTCACTCCAGATTCAATGTATGTCAGAGAGTTGCACAGTGACACTGTCATTGTAGTGGGTTTTATCGATCATGAGACTTGACTATATTCCTTCTCCCACTTTGTCCCTCTTTCAGATTATTCACCAGATTCATTTATAGTTGATGACATTTTAGATCCTGAGCATATTTCTAATGTTGATGACTTCTATTCTACCATAGATTAGTGCAGTAATGATGAGGACCCATTTCCTCCATCTCCTTGTCACCTTCCATGTCTTGAGGAGTTATTTCTTGATCTACCTACTTTTGATCCCTCAAAAACTTTTTAGGGAGCAAGATCTTTGATTAAGGACACATCAGCCATTGGGCAATCTTCTCCATAGTTGCAAGGTCTTCCACACTTCTTATTCACTTTTGCTTCAGATGCACCATCCCTTCATGGAGTAGTTTCCATTTTTACTTCGCATGAGGAGCATAGCTCCTTGTATAGGAACCACACCTTGACAAGAGATCTATAAGATACTTGGCAGATTCATGGTGATCCACTCTTCATTGTATCTACTTCTGATCTGTAGTCACCCCGAGAGGTTGCTTTAAAGGATACAAGGTGGCTACCAGAAGTTGTAATTTCAAGTGGATCTTTCTAGTCCTACCTTCTCTTCTTTGTCTCTCTTTGCCCAGGAGAGATTTTTTACCACTGGGTTTTCTCCTTTTACTCCACCTTTTGAGAGTTACATTGTATGTGGTTACTTCATTAGGCCTTACTGTTGAGACCTATCTTTTCTTTTCTACCCACCTAAACTATGCTTAATTAGGGGGCAGGTGACGGGTGGGCAACGGGGGGTGATGGGAGAGGGGAGGTTGTAGAATGTTTATTATTCCATTTATTTATTAAATACATTAACCTTAAACATATAACTTTAGCTTGCTTAGGTGTAATAAAGAGGTCAACTATAAGTGGGTGAGAGGGTGAGTTCCACCTAGAGTTCAATTGAGTGCCACTGTGAGTTCTCCTATGAGTTTTAAAGTTAGTTTTCTTATGAGCTCCATAGTGAGTTACATTCAGTCTCACAGTGAGTTCCCCTTTGACTTCACTCCCCCCACTGCTTTTATATATTCCTCTTCACCAAGTTATTATAATTAAGCATAGAATTGGTAAACAATGCAATTTAATATAATCCAAGAAATTATTACACACATATCACCTATTAAACAATTCTATCAAAGTTTGACCATTTTTAAAATAAAACAACATTTTTTGTCTACCTAAAAAATTTATGGTAAAAAATGAATTGTAAATTAACTTGATTTAAAATAATGTTGAATAAATTTAACCTATACAAAATTTAAAAAGTGATAAGAAAATTTAAATATTATAAATTTATTTTATTTTATTTTTATTTTTTATAACCCCATATATAATAAATTTTTTATATGAAAACAAACAAACAAACAAATTTTTTAATAAATGTTAAGAAATTTTAAAACTCGAACCCTGAGATTTTTATAAAAATAAAATTCGCACCATAAATTTTTTGCCCTTCCCCAAGCGTCACATACCATGGCTTCGGCCGCTTTATCACTTATAAAACCCCATATAAACAAATCTTATTAAACATTATACGAGTTAATTTGCAGAGCATTTGCAGGATAGGTTTCGAAGATGTCTGTAACGCATCGAGTGATTGCACAACTGTATTCTCTGGTAGGGTTTTTAACCCTTATTCAAAACCTAATTCCCCAGAACGTACGCGACATTTTCAACCGATGGTCCGTATCAATCCAGCAATATTTCAATATGTACTATCATGTCATCAGCTTCCCAGAGTTGAAAGGGAGATTCATGCTGTACAGTTACATCTTCCGACGAGTGGACTCTTATATCACTAATCTGGATCGCAATGGCCATCATATTCGAACAATCGTCGCAACAAGACCTCCCAATAAAACAACTGTGGTTTTCCAGCCTGGTTCTTCTGAAACAATCGAAGACTCCTTCCAAGAAAACAAAATGTGGTGGACCAAGACAATCGATGTCACCACATTAACGAACTCCAGCCAGCCAGACGAAACTCGTTGCTTTACCCTAAAAATGGCCAAAGCCAGCAAATCTTTGTTGCAGAGCTATATCGACCATATTAAACAAATTGCTAACGAACAGGCCGAGCGGTCTAAAGATATTAGTCTTTATATCAACAAAGCAAATGAGTGGTCTCGGATTGCGTTTAAGCATCCCTGCACTTTCGACTGTCTTGCATTCGATCCTGCCCTGATGGAAGAGATCAAGGCAGATCTTGACAACTTTAAAGCAGGAAAACAGTTTTATAGAGAGACTGGTCGTCCATGGAAGCGCGGGTATCTTCTTCACGGCCCTCCCGGAACCGGAAAATCAAGCGTCATCGCCGCCATTGCCAACTACATGAAATACGATTTGTTCGATCTGGAGCTGAATGTGATAAAGAATAACGACAAACTTAGAATGCTGCTGGCCAGGACAACCGAAAGGTCTATTATTCTTGTGGAGGACATTGATTGCTCGTTGGATGTGGCTTCGAGAACTGAAACGGATTATGGCAGAGAAGAAGACGATGAATTGAACGCAGTTACTCTGTCTGGGTTGCTGGATTTTACAGACGGATTGTGTGCGTCCATAGGTGAGGAACGGATTATTATCTTTACGACCAACCATCCCGATGATTTGGATCCCGCACTGCTCAGGCCTGGTAGAATGGACATGCACATCGAGCTCTCCTTCTGCAGTTTCCCTGCATTTAAAATTCTTGCAAAAAATTATTTGGAGATTGAGGATCACGAGCTCTACGCTGCTGTGGAAGAGAAAATAGCGGCTGGAGCCAAGATGGTTCCTGTGGACATTATTGAAATTCTGTTAAGTAACTTGGATCATCCTTCTGCAGCACTGAATTCTGTGATTTCTGCTCTGGATGCTAACTTAAAGGAAATTACGGATATGCCTCAACATTCCGATGATTGTGACCAGAAAAATGGCGTCGGTACAAGTAATTCCGACAAATGAGAATATAAAACTCATTAAAATCCAGTAGTTTTAATCCTGGATTTTAAGGTTAATCCCTCCTCTTGTAATGAAATGTCAATGATGAAATCCTTGTCTTAAAAGACTCGTGCGCTATACTTTGTTAATTTTATTCAACTTATATTTTTATTAATCTCCACCACTGGCCAAGATTGAGGATTGCAAATGAGTTTATTAACGTAATTATTAATAAATTATGTAGCATATATATATATATATATATATATATATATATATATATATATATATAACCGAACTTATTAATAGATTTGTAGGGTTTGTAAAACATATTTGGCACATAAATTGAGTTATTTTTATTTTAACTATTTATTTTTGTAATAATTTTTTGGAAAAAATTGTATCAAGTTTTGATTTTGGATTTGGGATCCACATTTTTCCCAGAGAATTATTAGTGTTGTATAGACTGTGGAAATATCAAATCTTTAATAGTCATTCTCATATCATTCTTCCTTAAAATCTTAATATTGTCTTTATTTTCACAATTTTAAAAATTATTAATATTTTAGATAATTTATGTTTTTATAATCTATACAAATAAATTAGAGTTTTTTGGAATATATATATATATATATATATATATATATATATATATATATATATATATATATATAAATATATATAGATATATATATAAATATAATACTCGTGATTAATATTTTAGATAATTTATATTTCTACAGTCTATACAAATAAATTATGATTTTTTGAAATAATTATATTCTTTTTTTTTAGAGTTTATCATTACTACTCATGATCTTTTTATTAGAAAAAATAATTTAAATTAATTTTTTTCTCTTTATTAAAAATTACAAGTTGTAATCTGAAATGTTAAACAAAAAATAAAAATAAAATAATTCAATATACATACATACATATAATTTTTTTTATCAACAATTTATAATTTTATATTTATTTCTCTAATTCAAATTTTGTAACGGCCAAGTCAAATTGAACTATACTTCTATTTAAAAGCTAGTTCAATAATATCAAGAGGGATTAAAATATAACCACACAATATTTAAGTAATTTGTGGAATTTATTTTTTATAAAAAATATATTGTAAATTTAATAGAATGGAACCTTCCAATCCTTAACATTTAACTGTTAATTTGATCAATCAAAAATAAATAAAATAATAAACTGTGTTTACAAATTATTTAAATATTTTATATTAACCTTACAATGATATCAAAAAATTCAAAGTATTTCATATTAATGTCACGATGATTCAAGAAATGCTGATGCTAGTAATACACATAAGAACAAATTAGAAAATTAACAGTTAAATGTTGGTCGTGCAAGAAATGCTGATGCTAGTAATACACATAAGAACAAATTAGAAAATTAACAGTTAAATGTCCATCGTGCAAGAAATGATGATGCTAGTAATACACTTAAGAACAAATTAGAAAATTAACAGTTAAATGTTGGTGCCATTAATATGAAATACTTAATCGGCATTTCTCGAGGTTGGGGGAGCATTGAGACTGTATTACTGTCTACGGAAGATGGAGATTGCGAGAGTTGATCGTCATGAGGAATTAATGGCGAATGTGTTAACGATCATCCATTCATTATTGTCCTTTCAATGTTAATTTGTCTATAATTATTTTGTGAATTTAGGGATCACGAAAATGGTTCGCCAGAGTTGATTATTGGGAATGATGGCAAAACAGCGGTAACATGACAATGGAAAAATGGGTTGCTTACATATTTTCATAAATGGAGCTGTATTTACGATGCAAGACCCTTTTCGGTAAAGAGCAATCTTATATCACAACAACAATAACAATAATAACAGTCACAACCAAAAAAAAAATTAAATAATGAATGAATGATTGGTTGATAATGTATTTTCAGAGGTTCTCTTTTATATGCAGGGATGTTGAGACGTGAGACACTCCACTCCACTTTGAGACGTGTTTATACTGTTGGAAGTGCTAAAAACAAAAGCTAAGACTTCCCCTAATTTTTAGAATTAGAAAATAACACAGATCATGAACTCAAAATAGCAGGGACAAAATTTGTCAAAACAGGGGAGGCAGAGATATGTTGAAACACACTTAAAATAGTATATTAATTTGATTTTAGAAGTATTTAAAACTGATTTCAAATCAGATAAACTATAGTTTCAAATGTTACAAATTTACTTAGTTAAAAATTCTCAAAACCTATTTATGCTTGCTTATTTGTTATTGTTTTATCTCCTTGAATGCTTAGTACTGTGGCTGCTGTCACTCCAAAACAGTCCTTTCTCCTGCTCTACCTCTTTATTTTACTGGCTGCTACCCCTGTTCTTCTCCTTTGTTCCTATTTGCTCACAACTCAAAAAAAAATTGTAAAAGCATTCTTTTGGATGTTATTCTGTTCGTGCATATAATAATGCTATGTTTTTGTCTTTTTGTGGCCGTCACAACTCACTGCGTAGCCAATTAGGTTACAGGTAAAAACTCATAAATTTATTGTCTTTATTTGCTTGTCATCACAATCTATCCGGTCCAATCAGATTAAAAGAAAAAACTCAGATAATATTTGTCCTTACATATTTGTCAATATTGGTTACCTGGGCCAACCAGGGTAGTAGAAAAACCAGATTTTCTGCTTTTAACATGTTTAGAAGTATACGACCAATGCCACAGAGTGTCTTTAGAGCTGTCAATTATTGATTGAAGGTGTGAGGTCAAAGATTAACAAATTTAACACTCCCTCTTTAATCTTGACCTTCTTACCATTCTCTACTACATTCTTTTCAAAATTATAAAACGTTCTTATAACTTCTTCTTGCTTGTCCATTTACATCTGGATTCAATTTGTGTATGTTCGAAGCTTGATTAGTGAACTCTAAAGCTTTGTTGTTGAACTCTAGAACTTTGTTGATGTACTTCGGAGCTTCATTGTTAAACTTTGGGGCTTGCATAAAATCACTTAGACCCATTGTTATTGTATTTATGACAACTAACCTTTCTCTCAAATATAAAAAACTAACTTTTGACAATAGCTTAGTAAAATATCAACTACCTGTCGTGTTGACTTGCAAAATTTAAGTTCTATTTCAGATTTTTCAACTAACTCTTTAATAAAATGATACCTGATCACTATATGCTTGATTCTACCATGAAAAACAATATTCTTTAACAATGCAATGGAGGATATGTTGTCACAATAGATTGTTGACGGTCCTTACTCTTGATGCAAATCTGATAACATTCTTCTCAACCATATGGCTTGGCATGTTGCTGCATTAGCTACTATGTATTGCGCTTCAGCTATAAAATGTGAAACTATGGGTTGTTTCTTTGAAGCTCAAGAAATGACTCCTAACCCAAGATGAAATACGTATCCTAGAGTGTTCTTTTGGTCATCAAGAATATTGGACCAATCACTATCTGTGTAGCCAGCTAAATGAAACTCATCTACTGCTGAATACAAAACTTCATGGCTTCTTGTGCCATTCACATACCTAATTTTTTTTGTCTACTTGTAAATATGTCTCCTTTAGTGTCTCCATGAATTTAGAAATTAGGTTAACTTCAAACATAATATCCGGTTTAGTTGTAGTCAGATACGTAAGACTTATAGGGACCAAACTCTTGTACTGTGTGGGATCTATTTTGCTACTACAGTCTTCCTTGTGTAATTTTAGACTTGTTTTAGCAAGAGTAGATATTGGATTGTTTTTCAGCATCATAAACCTCTCTAATACTTCCTTTGCATACTTGCCTTGTGATATGAATATGCCTTCATTCATTTGTCCAACTTCTATTACAAGAAAATACCTTAACAAACTTAAATTAGTCATTTCAAACTCCTTCTTCATGGTTGATTTGAATACTTCAATAAACTGATTTACATTTTCAATAAATATTAGATCATCCTGTAGACACCTAAAAAGTGTCTAACCCTTGGTCTTCCTCTCTCCCCTTGGTCCCTTGCCACTTCGACTATCCCTAACCTACCTAGGTCTTATTAATTAAAAATAATCATCTATTTTTAATTAAATAAGTCCATTTTCCCTCTCCTTGCCACCTCGCCACCCTAGGATACCCTCCTTGGATCCCCTTCATTCCCCACATGGCCATTTAATGCCTAAGACTCCCATTCCAACCTCTCCACTCGCCCAATTAACCCCCGTCGACCATTTCATCCTCGCATTCATTTGACCCGGCGGTTGGGAAACGGATTAAAGGCTATTTTTAGCCTTTCTCCGGCCTTTTAGCCGTCGACGTCGGTCAACCGTCGACCGACGTCGGCGATATTACCGGCGTCGGCACCTTTCATAACGGCTTCTTCACCGTTATCTCCTCCTCTTCGCTCTCTGCGTCTCTCTCTGGCATCCCTACTCTTGAATCTTTGCATCAGAGCCTTGTATCCGTCCTTTTCACTTGACCTCTCTGCCAATCAATCTGACTCTCTCCCTCAGGTACACAGCAAGCTTCTGCAAGTGAACAACAGGGATTCTCCATCATCAACAGGTCTTCACATCCGGCATCACCAGCAACAGGACACCAACCTACACCATTTTCTTCAGCAGGGCACAAGTAAGTACTCTGTTTGTGTTTTCATTATGCTTTCTAGTCATCTGCTTTTAAACTAGATTCAGCACTTCCTTTCCCCAACCCAGACTGTTAACCAAACCAGGCAGACCCGGATTCCTATATTGGCCTCCTTTATCTCTCTGTCCCTTTTCGACATTTTGTCCATTATCCTAAACCTCTGCATAGACCTTCAACTAAAACCAGACTCTCCCAGACCATTTTGTACGTCCACAGACCCATCCACAGACCAAGCCCAGACCAGACTCTGTCCAGACTCGACCAGAACCTGCCTAAACCCTGTCCAAGCCTATTGCCTAAACCGACGTCGGCAGACCTTGACCACAGACGCCGGTAGAACCACCGACGCCGGCGACTGCAACCAGGCCGACAGCTTCTTCCAGGTAAGCCTTTGCTTTCTTTTCTCTTACAGTTTGCTATCATTTCAGTCTATTTTAGCATTCTGTCATTTATCAGTCATTTATCTTTTATCAAAATAGTGGGTTGACCTCCCTTAAGGAAGTTCTCATACTTCTGGGAACAAGCTTTCGCTTGGCAACCCACCATCTATCCATCTAACGCCTTTTTGTCCAAGTTTTCTTCTTTGCAGGTGTCATTCCTCCACAGCCAAAGAGGGGTGCCCACAAACGTCTGGATTTTGGTGCGCAATCTTTATCCAGGTACTTCTAGCCTTGTCCATTTCTTTAGTTTCTTTATTCATCTTTTGAATGTAGAAAGCGAATTAGCGATAGAAACATTCTGGATTTAGGCAGGGTCTGGTCGAGTCTGGACAGAGTCTGGTCTGGGCTTGGTCTGTGGACGGGTCTGTGGACGTATAAAATGGTCTGGGAGAGTCTGGTTTTAGTTGAAGGTATGTGCAGAGGTCTAGGATAATGGACAAAATGTTGAAAAGGGACAGAGAGATAAAGGAGGCCAATCAGGGAAATAGAAATCTGGGTCTGCCTGGTTTGGTTAATAGTGTAGGTTGGGGAAAAAAAGTGCTGAATCTAGTTTAAAAGCAGATGACTAGAAAGCATAATGAAAACACAAACAGAGTACTTACTTGTGCCCTGCTGAAGAAAATGGTGTAGGTTGGTGTCCTGTTGCTGGTGATGCCGGATGTGAAGACCTGTTGCTGATGGAGAATCCCTGTTGTTCACTTGCAGAAGCTTGCTGTGTACCTGAGGGAGAGAGTCAGATTGATTGGCAGAGAGGTCAAGTGAAAGGACGGATACAAGGGTCTGATGCAAAGATCCAAGAGTCGGGATGCCAGAGAGAGACGTAGAGAGCGTAGAGGAGGAGATAACGGTGAAGAAGCCGTTATGAAAGGTGCCGACGCCGGCAATATCGCCGACGTCAGTCGACGGTTGACCGACGTCGGCGGCTAAAAGGCCAGAGAAAGGCTAAAAATAGCCTTTAATCCGTTTCCCAACCGTCGGGTCAAATGAATGCGAGGATGAAACGGTCGACGGGGGTTAATTGGGCGAGTGGAGAGGTTGGAATGGGAGTCTTAGGCATTAAATGGCCATGTGGGGAATGAAGGGGATCCAAGGAGGGTATCCTAGGGTGGCGAGGTGGCAAGGAGAGGGAAAATGGACTTATTTAATTAAAAATAGATGATTATTTTTAATTAATAAGACCTAGGTAGGTTAGGGATAGTCGAAGTGGCAAGGGACCAAGGGGAGAGAGGAAGACCAAGGGTTAGACACTTTTTAGGTGTCTACATTTGCCCCTTTTTGTCTTGTTGGTTGTTCTAGACGAACTGCAAGACAAAAACAGGAGGTGGTTGCCCTAGGTGAGGGATGATGTGGATTTCCCCGAAGTATGGATGAGGTATTCCCCCTCAAAGCGGGAGTCGAGGGAAGGAAACCTGATGTCGGGTGCTGATTTGACAAAAGGTGGATGAGAAAGATGAAAAGTGAGTGAAAACGCTGCAAAAGTCGTGATTGCGCGTATACCACGTCACGAGACAGGTAGGTCAAATTGTCGCATGTCGAGGGTCAAGGAGTGCCAAAATTGAAGTAACCGGGCCCCAGCATTTAGTCGTCTGCTGATCGGGTTACTCAATCTAAGCTGAAGCTCCAAATGGTCGTCGTGTTCCAGGTATCCCAGGCTCAGGAAGTGCTCCCAGAAACACGAAAATGCCACAAGTAGTAGGGATCAACTGGCTTGTGATCCTATACTTGCGAAGGGTCAAAAATAGTCTGTGGACAATTCTGCTAACCAGCCGTGAGGTAGCACACACGCAAAAACAACCAAGGCAACATTGGCTTGGAAGTAGTCAAAGGTCGAAGGAGATACGCATGATCTCCAATGGTCATTGGTCAAGGGGATGGATGGACGAAAGGATGCGGCCGAGCTAACCTCAGAAAATGTCATGTGATTTGAGTGTTGCCTACATAGCCCTTGTGTGAAGGGCCTCAGGCCACTATAGTTCTCCCTAAAAGGGAGGAATGGTCAAAGAAAATAATTGGTCTTGGTTAAAGAAAATGATTGGTCTTGGTCAAAGTTGATGGAGTTGGTCGTGATCAAATTCACAGAAGAGAAGGTTCGTCCATCAAAGAGACGAAAAAAATGGGGGTGGTCGAGCTAACCTCAGAGGATGTGTTATCTGAGTGCTGCCTACATAGCCCTAGTCATAGGGCCTCAGACCAATGTAGTTCGAACGAATTGAGAAGATTGGTCGATGATTGGATGTAGTCAAGTGTCGAAATGATGAGGGTAAAATGAGGATAAGATGATGCTACAGATGGTGTATTCTGTAGAATTGGTCGAGAGTCTTTCATCCCTAGCAAGTTTCCATAGTCGTGATGGATGTATGCTAAAAATGAATGGAGGTCTATTTATGCTTCAGCAAGTATTGGTTTATGCTTAACATAAATTAGGTCTGGTCGATAGTTTCCATGTGTATTGGTGTCCATAGAAACTATGTGAAATGGACGAGGATGATGTCTGATGCCATGAGGATGAAAAATAGCTTGGTTTGAGTTGAGTCGACAATCGATGTGGTTAAATGTGACCAAAGTGTAGAGAAAAGGTGAAAGGTGAATCGCTCTTTCATTGACAAGGACCAGAAAGGGAGCATAGATAGGGGTTATTAGAACAAAATCCCCGTTCATGCATTACGTCGTGGACCAGTGTTGTGCTAGAGAAATAGTCAAATCACTTGACGTTAAGTGAGCTCGAAGTCCCTTGAGTGTGTTGGGGTGATAGGATGAGTTATGTGATACGAGAGGATGGGGTAACCCTTTTTTTTTTGGTGGCAGGAAGAACCTTGCCCCTTTTATAGGTGACCCAAGAACGACTATAGGCGTGTCCATGACTTGATAGCGTGTCAGTCTTTTTTTTTTTTTTTTTTTTTGACGGTGAACTGATCGATGCGGGAAGTCCACATAATGATGTTGTGTGCTTGGTGGTCATGTTGTGAAGCTGATCAATGCGGGAAGCTTCAAAAGTAGGTGCTGTCTGTAGCAATAATTAGTCATAGCCATCCTTCGAGGGAGTGGTCTATACTTTGCTTTAAATGTTTGATAAGTTGGCCTAGCTGTCCTTCAAGGGATCAGTCTAGTAATACAACAATTATGTAGCTGCCTTTCGAGGGAGCAGTCTACATTTAGAGTGTTTTATGACCTGGTATGATATATTATTTTTGATATAATTGTTGACTGAAGTTTAGCCATGGACGAGCCTGTAGAGGTTTAAGGGTTCCCTTTTATTAGGACAAAGCATTACTGCTTGACAAAAAAAAGGGTTGACAAGTGTTAGGAAGCAGGGTTGATAGGAAAAGGAATGACAATGACAAGGGGTTGCTCAAGGGACGAGCTCAAGTAAAATGTCAAGTGATCGAACACTCGACTAACAGTAGAAATGGTCGAAGATGCAAGACATAAAAAGGGGTTCAAGGTCTAATAAGTCCCTGGGCCATGCTTGTATGTTATGATAAGGTCCAAGTCAATTAGGAGCAAACTTGCCCCAATTTGCCTCTTTCGAGATTGGTCAGGTGTTGATTGATGGATGTGAAGTTGGTTGACATTGTCGTTGGTTGGTTGAAAAAGGTTGAATGTTTGGTCGAGAGGTCTGGTTGATTGATATTTGGTTGAAGTTTGGTTGAGACTAGTTGAATAATTGGTCGGGGGTTGGGTCGATGGACACTTGGTCGAGATTTAAGATTAAATGAGTGATTGATATGTGGTAGAGACTGGGTTGAACAGTTGGTCGAGGTTTGGATGAAGGATGAATTCCCCCAGTGGGTAGGGAGAATGTTTGAAAGATTGGTTAAGGTCGGTTGAGGTTTAGTGGTCAGATGGATGGTATTAATGTCGAATAAGGGGGTCAAAGGTGGCAAAGGGACCACAGTCTAGCATGGGGATCCTGATTTAGGTGATGAGGTTGGAGAGGCATGAGTCGGGGTTGATGTTTTGTCGAAGAGGTGGTCAAGAGGATCCTTGATGAGAAGGGAATCTTTTTTCTGTTGCTGACGAATGACAACTTTGAGAGCACAACAACGCTCAGTGTCATGTCCCAGAATGTGATGATAATGGCAGAATTTAGAGTTGTCGAACCAAGAGGGTCTTGATCCGAGAGTCGATGAGAGAGGCGGTGTTGAGGGTTTGTTGATAACGTGGTCAAAAAGAAGGGTGTCATTCCCCAGACATTGGCGAATGGCAACCTTGAGGGCACAACAATGCTCAGTGTCGTGCCCAGGCGTGCGATGATATGCACAAATGCGAGTGTCATCAAACCATGGTGGTTTTGGTCCGAGAGAGTGATATGGTCTAAGAGGCGGGAGATTGAGGCGAGAGGACTGCAACAATTGCCGTAACAGCAAGGCGTAAGAACCTGCTAACGGGTCTGGATGTCTTATTGCAGTGGGGGTTGATGAATTTGAGTTTAGAGGCGTAAGAGGCATTGGTCGATGATTTGAAGGAGATATATGTCTAACGGGTTGAGAGAGTAATAGAGGCAAATTGCCTTTGTGAAGTATGGGAGTGGGAAGCACTCCTAGTAAAGTGGACGGATGCGGGCCCAAAATAGAGGGCAATGATGAAGGTGGAGGAGGAGTCCTCTGGTGTGGTCTAGTAGCTTTCGTGTGTTTGGGTCGAGGGCCACTATTGTGTGAGGCGAGGTTAGATGTAGGTTTGGTTTTGGATGTGGATGGAGGTGAGTGAGATGTAGAAATCTCACGCAAAGGGCGAGAGGAAACCGTGACTGGGTCTTCCTCGGTTGAAATGGGTGGAGAGACTGGTTCTTCTCTTGGTGGAGAAGAAATAAGAGAGTGTGACTCCTCAAGTGGGCAGAGGGCATAGATGATCGTGCCTTCTACTTGTAGTTGAGGATTAGGCAAGGTAGGGTCTTCGGATGGAGGTGGGCTTAATGGCGTTGATGTGGTCAAAGCGTCCTCCAATACAAGAGAGGTAGATGGAGGACTAGTAGGAGAAGAAGGTTCTTCATCCTTTAATGGAAGAGGTTGGTCAAGGACAAGAGGCAAGATAGTGTTAATCGTGTGAATGTCATGGTCTTGAGGGTCATTGGTCGAAGTCTGGACGTTGTTTTGAGTAGGCGGATGATTTGGAAAAGGGTGTTTGAAGATGTCAATATGTTGATTGGGTGGGGCGTTCGGGTTATCTAAAATAAGATCCCCCTTGTCGATCATGTTTTGGACGATGTTTTTGAAAGTTCGGCAGTTGTTAATGTCATGGCCTTGGACGCGATGAAAGGGATAGAAGTCGGCCTCCCTATACCATGTAGGGATGGCTTTTGAAGGGTCAAATTGAGGTGGTCGGATTGGAGGGAGATTGAGGACCCCTTGCTTGAGTAGTTTTTCCAAAATGAAAGCGTATGGTTCTCCAAGTGGAGTGTAAGAACGCTGAATGTACCATTGTTGGAATTGTTTGGTGATGCTTGAAGACGTCGAAGGTTGAGAATAATTCGTTGTTGTTGAGGATGGTGATCTAACGACCATAGTATTGGCCACTCCTTTGGACTTAGAGTTGGCAGAAGAAGAGGGTCTAGAAGAAGAATGGTCAGTAGATTTTGCGTTGGTATTACGCAATTTGACCTTATCTTCTTCAAGGGCGCAGAGTTCAAGCTTTCGAGCCATGATGAAAGCTTCGTCAAAAGTGCGGAATGTCTGAATCTGCAAAGTAGAAGAGATGTGTCTGGCACATGCTCGAGAGAAGAGCTCGATGAGCTCAGGTTGAGGTAAGGAGAAAGAGAGCTGGTTAATCAGGCCTCTCCAATGAGCGACAAAATCGACTACTGATTCGTCGTCAAATTGCCTGATGGAGTAAAGGTCTGTGATTGAGACTTGTTTGGTGATGTTGATAGAAAAATGGTTGAGAAATAATTGGGCGAGTTGAATGAATGAAAAGATAGAGTGTCTGGCAAGAGAACTATACCAGTCAAGGGCTGGGCCAGAAAGCGACATAGGGAACGTGCGTAAAAGCAACGCATCGTCATGGGCAATAAGATAACAGGCATGTCTAAATGCCCGTAGATGTTGTTGTGGGTCTTCCTTACTCTGAAAGCGAGTGAATTTAGGAAGCTCCCAATGGTTAGGGTATGGTCGAATAGGGACGGAAGGATGGATGGGCTCAGTGCAAATTTGCTCATATGACAAAGTATTGCTTGAACCGGAAATGGAGGCTTCGAGACTCGACATTTTATCCATCAGCATCTTAATGATGTCTGCTGACGGATTGGTGGATGAAGCGCCCCCTAGGTTATAAGGTGCTTGAAAGAGGCTAGAAGAGGTATGCGACGTAGTTAGTTGCACTTGTAAGGGCGCAATGTATAGATGACTAGTCGCAAGGACATAAGTGGAGGCTAAAGGTGGTTGCGTTATGAAGGTCGAAGGTATAAGTTGACTGGGCACCACCAAAGGTGGTTGAATGGCGGCACTGGTAGAAAGATAGGTTGGCATTCCTACATTTGTGGGCGCAAGAGTATGAGGGGTCGAGACAATCAAGTTCTGATATGATGTAGAACTTGGTTGAATTGCAGGTGGTTGAGGGGGTAATGGAACCCCAATGGAGGTCGGTCTAAAAATAGACGGGGAGGCCAAACTTTGCGTATTGGCCATGGTTGGGTTAATAGTTGAGGCGAAAGGCTGAGTCATAAAGGGTTGGGTGGCGAATGGTGTGGATGTCGTCACCACGTCACCCGAAAGGTCTCGCGTTGGGTTTCTCGCGAGATAGTTTTGGAGGGCTGCGGTATTGAGGTCCAAGAATCTCTCAAAATCTTGGTCCCCTTCAGGGATGATGGGAATTTGAGTCGGGGTCGGGGTTGGGGTCAGTCCTGTAGGAGTTCTTTCAGTCTCCGAGTGGAACTCCATGATAGGACTGGTTAGGGATGGGGTAGACGGAAGCGGTTGTTGGCTAAAGTGGTTAAGAAGAGAGTCCTGGTTCCAGAAACTGTGTTCTTGCAGTCTCAGAAAACCAGAATGTGGTTTTTGACAGAGAAGGGATAGGTTTTAGGCTGCTGGTTTTGAAAAAAAAAGGACAGTGATAGAGACCGACGTCGGTTGAAAAACTGATGTCGGTAAGGAAGATAGCCGACGTCGGTCAGATAACCGATGCCGGTAAGACAGGAAAGCCGACGTCGGTGACAGAACCGATGCCGATGACTGTGTCTTCCAGAGAACAAAAAGATTTTAAGATTCTTTGGAAAAACAATGAAGAAAGCGTCCTCACTCACTCAAACAAACATATGAGAAGAGAAAAATAGAGAGAGACAGACAAGCTTAAGCGATAAATCCTAGGAATTAACCTTAGAATCTTATGGCTTATGCCTTAGATGAATGTTTAGGGAGATTGGCTGTAAGAAAGGTCCTAGAAGAGGCAGTCTAGAGCTGGTTTCGGGTCTTGTTTTAGGCACTCAAAAATCTATGTTAGGTCTGGTACGTGGCCTGGTGCTAAGGAGCAAGCTCCCCTCACTTCACGATTCCAGTGGTTAGCTGGTCTCGCTTAGCCAAGATATACCTCGCCTAGAGTTTATCCTCCGCCAGAGAACGGAGTGGGCTTCCCCCTTGGTGATGAAATCCAAGTAGGGTCACTGGGACGGGTAAGGTATCCGCTGGGGGATGAAATCCTAGTCGGGCCTTGTCTCAAGTAAGTTTAATGTTTGTTTTAGTGCATGTGGTTTGGTAGTGTAACATCAAGTGTCTACGATTTATTCAATATGCGGATTTAAGTTACTAGATGTGGACTAATGCAAGCACAAGCAGAAATGCAATGCAGTATGTTTTTAAGCCCAAGTCAAAAATATGAAGTTTGGATGAAGACAAGTTTGAAAAAGGGTTGAGAGTATGATGTTTAGGCTAGTCTAGAAATGCAAGGAAGAAAGATTCGTTTTAGTCCTGCTTATAGTGTCATTTGGAATAGAAGAAAGAGACAATAAGGAAGGAGCCTAAATGCACCTAAATGAATGAAAGGAAGAGGAACCCGAGGAAGAACCTAAGGTCCCACCGGGTGTGCGAGAATGTTTCTATGCAAAAATTTGCTTTCTACATTCAAAAGTCGAATAAAGAAACTAAATAAATGGACAAGGCTAGAAGTACCTGGATAAAGATTGCGCACCGTAATCCAGACGTTTGTGGGCACCCCTCTTTGGCTGTGGAGGAATGACACCTGCAAAGAAGAAAACTTGGACAAAAAGGCGTTAGATGGATAGATGGTGGGTTGCCAAGCGAAAGCTTGTTCCCAGAAGTATGAGAACTTCCTTAAGGGAGGTCAACCCACTATTTTGATAAAAGATAAATGACTGATAAATGACAGAATGCTGAAATAGACTGAAATGATAGCAAACTAAAAGAGAAAAGAAAGCAAAGGCTTACCTGGAAGAAGCTGTCGGCCTGGTTGCAGTCGCCGGCGTCGGTGGTTCTACCGGCATCGGTGGTCAAGGTCTGCCGATGTCGATTATGCTGCCGACGTCGGTGGAGGCAGTGACCGGCGTCGGTCTAGGCAATAGGCTTGGACGTGATTTAGGCAGGGTCTGGTTGAGTCTGGATAGAGTCTGGTCTGGGCTTGGTCTGTGGACGGGTCTGTGGATGTACAAAATGGTCTGGGAGAGTCTGGTTTTAGTTGAAGGTCTGTGCAGAGGTCTAGGATAATGGACAAAATGTCGAAAAGGGACAGAGAGATAAAGGAGGCCAATCAGGGAAATAGAAATTTGGGTCTGCCTGGTTTGGTTAACAGTGTAGGTTGGGGAAAAGAAGTGCTGAATCTAGTTTAAAAGCAGATGACTAGAAAGCATAATGAAAACACAAACAGAGTACTTACTTGTGCCCTGCTGAAGAAAATGGTGTAGGTTGGTGTCCTGTTGCTGGTGATGCCGGATGTGAAGACCTGTTGCTGATGGAGAATCCCTGTTGTTCACTTGCAAAAGCTTGCTGTGTACCTAAGGGAGAGAGTCAGATTGATTGGCAGA
This sequence comes from Torreya grandis, assembly GCA_037957365.1. Classification (NCBI taxonomy): domain Eukaryota; kingdom Viridiplantae; phylum Streptophyta; class Pinopsida; order Cupressales; family Taxaceae; genus Torreya; species Torreya grandis. The sequence continues at coordinate 2,388,727 of JARHVA010002706.1, read as the reverse complement.
GAGGTCAAGTGAAAGGACGGATACAAGGGTTTGATGCAAAGATCCAAGAGTCGGGATGCCAGAGAGAGACGCAGAGAGCGTAGAGGAGGAGATAACGGTGAAAAAGCCGTTATGAAAGGTGCCGATGCCGGCAATATCTCCGACGTCGGTCGACGGTTGACCGACGTCGGTGGCTAAAAGGCCAGAGAAAGGCTAAAAATAGCCTTTAATCCGTTTCCCAACCGCCGGGTCAAATGAATGCGAGGATGAAACGGTCGATGGGGGTTAATTGGGCGAGTGGAGAGGTTGGAATGGGAGTCTTAGGCATTAAATGGCCATGTGGGGAATGAAGGGGATCCAAGGAGGGTATCCTAGGGTGGCGAGGTGGCAAGGAGAGGGAAAATGGACTTATTTAATTAAAAATAGATGATTATTTTTAATTAATAAGACCTAGGTAGGTTAGGGATAGTCGAAGTGGCAAGGGACCAAGGGGAGAGAGGAAGACCAAGGGTTAGACACTTTTTAGGTGTCTACATTTCCACATACAAAAACTTAATTAAAATACCTTATGTATGCTTTGATGTAGAGTGTGGGCTCACTATCACTTTTTTTAAAGCCATTGCTCAATAAGTAAGAGTTTATCTAGTTGTATCATGCTCTTGGTGTTTGTTTGAGTCCATACAATGCCTTTTTCAGCCTATACGCCTTATTTTCATCCTCAAAAATCTCATATCTGGGTGGCTTTCCCACATATACCTTTTTTTTATAACACTCCATTCAATAAGGTTGACTTGACATCTATTTGTTACACCTCCCATTCATGTTGAACAACTATAACTATGATTGTTCTTACTATTTATAGCCTTACTATGGGTGCAAATGTCTCATTGCAGTCATGTTGAGGTCTTTGCTTCTGGTCTTTCACCACTAGTCTTGTTTTATGCCTCTCTATCTTGCCTTTCAAAGTGGTTTTTGTCTTGTACACCCGCTTGACTCCTATGACCTCTTTTCCTTTTGAAATGTCAACTAACTCCCAAATCTTGATGGAATGACCACTTCGCCTCTCAACCAAATCCTTGAACTCTTTGAATGTATCAAATGCCTCTAATTTGTTCTTCAATAAGTATACCCATGTCTTCCTACTAAATTCATCTATGAATGTCATGAAATATACATTCTTGGATAAGGAGAGAGTTTTCATAGTAACACATAAATATGAATGTATTACTTTTCAAGAAGCTCTAGGTCTCCATGACTTACCCACAAGAAATTCACTCCTATGTTGCTTTTCCAATATGCACTTTTTACATACTTTGTTTGGTTGTTCTATGAGAGGAAACCCTTTCATCATTTGCTTCTTGTCAAGAAGGTTAGGCTATCCAAAACTCAAATGCCCATATTTAAGGTGTCAAAGAGTAGACTCATCTCCTACCATGGTTTTGATTGTTACTACAAGTTCAATTTTTATCCTTAGAGGGAGCATCCTATTGGTTGTCATCATGATCATTACAATTTTATTATTTCTACCATTCCTATCATAAATGATTCGCTCTCCATTTTACAAACTTGCCTTATACCCATTTTGGACAAGTTGTCCAATACTAATTAAGTTGTGCTTCAACTTGATCACATAATAAACATCATGGATTTATCTCTTGTCACTTTGCTTGGTGTGAATAGAGATGTTTCCTTTCCTCATGATGGGGACCTTATTATTATTTACATCTTCACCTCTAAATTTATTGATTCATATATGCTATATAACATTTATTTGTTTCTGGTCATGTAGTTTCTATAACCATTACCAAAGTACCATATCTCTCTACTACTATGCTCAGTTATATTACATGTTATGAACAAACTTCCAATTTTCTCATTCATATGAGGTTAAACCTTAGGGAAATTTGAGTTTTGCCTATTCATATCATATTCTTTCAATTTACACTCACTAGCATAATGTCCTTACTTCTTGAGATAATAACATTGTACATTAGACTTATCATGCCTTTGTGTAGATCTTCCTCTGGAAGAGTTTCTTCTCCTTTCTCTTCCTCTCGCATGTGACTCTTGATGGATATGATTTTCACCTTCTTTACTACTACAAGTTATTCCTCTTATTTGGTTGTTTTCTCCTCTCAAACTGCCTCTCACATTCATGTTTATGTTGAAATCTTATTCACGGGAAGGGGTGGATGATCCATTTAACCTTCGTTCATGGGTTTGAAAGGAACCCATCAACTCATCTGTTGACATTTGTCTCAAGTCCTTAGATTTATTTATTTCAACCAACACAAGGTCAAAACTAATAAGAAGGATCCTTAACACCTTCTGAATGATCTTATGTTCTTCAAGCATATCTCCATTTGCCCTAATTTGATTGACTATGCTCATTGTCCTTGTGAAGATGTTATTGATTGACTCATTCTCTCTCATCTACAATGTCTCAAAATCCCTTCTCAATAGTTGAAAATTGAAAAGTTTCACCTTGTCACTGGCTTGATAAACATTTTGTAAAATTTCCCAAGATTGCTTGTAATGGACAATTGTTGTTATCTTAAAAAAAAATTAATCTGCCAATACCATCTCAATATAGTTAAGGGCCTTGGAATCCTTATTTCTATTATCCTTCAATAAATTATGTTGTGTTTAGGTGAGATCATTGAATGTTACTAGGTCTGCAATCTCTATATAACCAACTTCTACAAGCTCTCATAGTTCTTGTGAGTAAAATAATGTCTTCATCTTAATTCACTAGACATCATAGTTATTCCCATCAAAATTAGGAGGTTGCTTAAATTAATGACTACTAGCTGCCATATCTAATAGACCCTAAACACCTAAGGTCGCTAAACAAAATTTGCCAAAATAGGGGAGGCAGAGATATGTTGAAACAAACTCAACAGAATATATTAATTTAAATTTAAAACTATTCCAAACTGATTTGAAATCAGATAATCTATAACTACATCTATTACAAATTCACTTGATTAAAAATTTTAAAAACCTATCTATGCTTGCTTATTTGTTATTATTATATTTCTCATTGAATGCTTAGTACTATGACTGTTGTCATTCCAAAATAGTCCTCATTTTTCTTGCTTTACCTCATTCATATACTAGTTTTTTCCTCTATTCTTCTCCTTTGTTCCCATTTTTTTACAACTCAAAAAACATTCTAAAAAACATTCTTCTAGATGCTACTCTATTCGTGCATATAATCATGCTTTGTTTCTATCTTTTTGTGGTTGTCACAACTTATTTCCTAGCCGATTAGGTTACATGTAAAAACTTAGAAATTTATTTTATCCTTATTTTCTTGTCATCACCCTCTATCTAGTCCAATCATATTAAAATAAAAAATAAAAAATTATTTGTCCTTATATGTTTATCAATACTGGCTGCCTGGGCTAACTAGGTTACTAAAAAATTAGATTTTGTGCTTTTAACATGTTTTGAAGTATATGAATGTTGTTGAAGAGTGTCTTCAGAGCTATGATTTATTTATTAAAGGAATGAGGTAAAGGATTAAATAAATTAACATACACTTGTAGCATGAGTGAATAATTAATTGATTCTCCATTAATTTCAAATTCAAAATTCCTAAAATAAAAGAATGAAGAAATGTAACAGCTAAGGAAAAGGTAAAACAAAAAATAATAACATGGAATTTTGGACTTGGTAAAAGGGAAAATTTTAATTTTTTATGTTTAAAAAATAAAAAATTCATGATGGAGATAACAACTATGATGTTTTGTAAAAGAGAGTATGTTTCTTCAAGTTGGGTTGGGAAAATTAGAAGGGAATATTGACATGAAAATAGCCCAAGGATTTTTTTGGGATAAAAAAAGAACCAGAACATGAAGGTGAACAAAACATGATGCAAAGAGAAAAAATAGATGAAAAGTGGCTCAAACAAGCTAAGTTAATTTCTAGGAAGAGTTCAGGGGATAATTGTAGACAAAATTTTGATTTGTTAATGGGTAGAGTTTAATATAGTATATGAAGACAATTTTGAAATGTTGTGACCAACCCCTTCAAGGTTATTTGTAATTCATTTTTAAAATTTTGATGAATGAATAAGTGTGTTATATGTTCTTTGCAGTGAATATCTAAAAGTAAAATATTCAGTTGGTATCTTTGTATGTGTGTGTACCCAAACTAAACATCATAGAGTTAGAGGTTGTCCTTAAGTTCATAACCTATATATGCTTTTCCTTGCTGGAAATGTGTGTGAGAGAGATGACTCCAGCTAAATCAAGGAGCAAGTTGTGAAAAGGAATCCTGCAAGTTGATACAAAGAATGCACATAGAGGAAATATTGTGGGGAGAGGAGGAAGATAAAGAGGACCAATAATTACAAACTTAATCATAGATGATCAGAACAATCCAGGAAATATTATATGCTATGAAAGAACTCAAAGAAGGGGAACTCATGTTGAAGACCTGAGTGAAGGTGAATAATAAGGAGATCAATAACTTGGAGTGGAGGACATGGAGGATGACATCAAGATAATATTTCTCAGATCTATAACAAAGATAAGTACCAAGCCAAAGATATATTCACCTTGTTACAATGGGATTTTGAATGTTAAAGAGTTGATAGATTAGATCATTGAGGTGGAAAATTATTTTGATTATGAGATAATGGATCAACCTATGAAGGTGAATATTGATTTTATAAAATTTGAAGGGCCATGATTTTATATGGTGGGTGCAAACTAAGAGACAAAATAAAGGTAAGGAGAAAATAAAGTATTGGACCAAGATGATAATCAAGATAAAGGCCAAATTCACACCTTTCAATCACCATGAGTTTTTTTAGGATGCTTCTAAATTTGAGACAAAAAGAGATGAGTATGGATGACTATACCATGGAGTTCTATAGGTTCACTATAAGGGTTGGACATGTTGAGGATGATCTAAATAAATTTACAAGGTGTGTGAATGGGTTACATTTTTTCATACAAGATGAAACTGGTTTTTTTAGTTTGAGAATTTTTAAAGAGCATTAAAGGCAGAAGATAAGTTTTCAAGGAAATGTCAAGTGAACTCTAGAGGTAAAGGGAGGTCTTCAAGAAGAAGAGGACAAAGTAGTGGTGGAAGAGGAAAAAAAACCATGATGTAGAGGTAAGAAACACACAAAATCAAAATACAAGAGTAAGAGGAGGTTATTATTTTAGAGGGAGAGGATCCTTTGGAAGAGGAAAAGGTAGAGGCTTTCACGATAAATGTTTTAAATGCATTAATCATGATGGACAAAAATCTTGAGAGTGTATAGAAGACCCTCATAAAAAAATCAAAAGAGTTGAAGGAACAACCCAAAAATTCCATGGAGATGAAGAGAGTGTTGGGTCTATAACACACTTCGAAGATCCAGAATAAGGAGAGGTTATATTATTAAAAATAATGTTTTCGAAACTAGCTAAAGAGGTGAATGAACCAACATAAAATAAAATTATATTTAATACTATTTTGAAGTCAAAAGGTAAGTGTTTCAAATTTTATTTTGATAGTGGTAATAGGGATTATTTAGTTTCTCAGGATATGGTATATAATCTTGGGTTGAAATGGTTGGTACATCCTACTCCATATAAGGTTATTTGGTTTCTTAAAGTCCATCAAGTGTTAATGAATAAGAAATGTATGGTGATTTTTATAATTGGTTCATAAAAGGATGATGTTTTATGTGATATCAAGCCCATATATGTGTGTCATGTTCTATTTAGAAGGCCATGGAAGTTTTATAGGAGATTCGTATATGATGGAAGAGAAAATGCTTACACCATAATGAAGGATGGAAAGAGATTCACATTAAATCCATTGAGAGATAAATGAGATGAGATAGACAATAGTCCCAATCTGATGTTGATTAACAAAAAAAATATTTTGAAGGTGTTAAATAAATAAGAGGTATGTTGTGCATTTATTCCAAATCCTATACAAGTTGTGACAACCACTAAGGTAAGATATCTTCTATTGAAATTAAAAATTTATTTGAATACTATGTGGGAATTGTGTCAAGTGAGTTTCCAAAAGGACTACCACTTATGAGAAGTTTTAGACAACACATGGATTTAGTGCCAAGAGAATGCTTGCCTAAGAAGGTAGCCTATAGGTTGACTTTATTGGAAATTGAAGAGTATTTAGACCTAATAATGTACCTATTGAACTAGGTACACTCAAAGATCTAAAGAGTTAAGGTGCTTTCACCCTCTCATTTTACAACTATTTCTAATGTAATCCAAAGCATGAATTGCAAGTATTATGCTCCAATATGTATCCTACTATAATTAATATCTCAAAGATACATTACTGATACAAGAATGCCAACACTATTTAAACACACTTACCAACATAAGAATCCATTGGCCCACTAATATAGTGCCTACAAGTCATCAATATAGGGAGATTGATACAAAGAGAAGACCAAAGAAATGAAAAATATGGGAAAGGATAAGGTTGAAAGAGAAAATTTCTTAGACCAATATTTTTACACCAATGTCTAAGATTGAGTATGATCTTGGGTACAATTTTACCACTGCATTTGAGTTTCACATCAACTTGAATTTCATCCATACAAGGAAGGGAATAAAAAGAAGCATCATATCTTAGTCCCTCTCATTTTAATCCATTGATAAACACCTATAATATTGTTTTTTATACATGCACATGCACACGCACATGTGCGCGCGCGTGCACACACACACACACACACACACACACACACACACACACACACACACACACACACACACACACACACACACACACACACACACACACACACACACAAGAATTAATTATAATAGTTTTCAAATCATCCTAATTAGACACATGCATTGCAAATAGACTCATATCATAGTATTTTACATAAATATTCTCAATTTTCACCACAAATATTAGAATGCATCCATAAATTAGACATAATATAATGCAATGAAAATAAACAAAGTGTAAAACTATAAGTATATTAATTATATGTGCATTATGTTATAAAAATTCCAACCCAAAAAATAATACTACAAATCAACATATATAGAAAAGAGAGGAGGTCTGCCACCTATTTTCATGGGGTGTCACTCCAAGCTATCGTGGTTAAGTTGTTAAAATATTTTTAAGCCACCTATTTTTATGGAATACCATTCCAATATATCATGGATATGTTGTTAAAATATTACAACAACAATCCCCAAAAGAGACAAAATAAGAGAGAGCTAGAAAACATGATAGATACTTTCCCATTTAGGACCCCAAGAGAAACAATGATATCACCAACTAGATTTCATAAGGGGACCACTTCCCAATTGCCTTTGGGTACCTTGATAAGTTATCAATGCCTGTAAAATTATGATTTATTCTTTATAAAACTTGGGTAGGTTTAAAGTTGGTTCCTTGAATAAAAGCTTAGCATGCACGATCAATTTAACATGTTTATTTTAGGGGCCTTAGTAGAAACCTTAATTACATTGACTTGGCTGATGTTAGTTTTGGATTGCATGACAATATCCATAATAGCATGGGTTACATCCTTATTGGCCTCTGTCACCCTCTTCCTCATGGTTATTTTAGAGTGTTGGAGGTTGAATCCAAACTTGTTTGTGCTACTCAAAATGCCATCAATATGGAAGATAAAAATTATGCTCACCTCCTTGAAGTAAGCAAGGATTTGGTGTTTGATTTTATTTAAGGGCCCAATGGTTGCTTCAATGTCCCTGAGTCAATAATCAAGCATAGTTGTCATGCTTCCTACAAATGTCTGAGATAAGTTGAGATATATGAGGGGATTGATTCTAAGCTCGTGGAACATCCCCTTGTTGATGATCACTTTAATATTATTGCACTTGTTATAAATATTTATAATATGGTCTAAGTACTAATGTTATCTTTGGACTAACAAATTGCTCTTTCAAAGATCTCCAACCACATCATTTAAGGCTACAAACAATTCTAAAAGAGCAATATCCACCTTACCAATAAGTTAAACTAGGAATGACCTCTTAACTTAAGACTTTAAGGTCCTCATTTTATTTTTGAGTTCCTCCACGAGTTTTTATGTTAGTTCAATTATAGATTTCACCACATAGACTGAGTCCTATGTAATTTTACCTTCTCTAGTCTAGGTCATTTTCATCATGAGAGTAAAGATGTCTCCGTGTGTCCTCCATATAATAGGGTCTCTATTCTATGTGAAGATTTGGGTAATCACCCTACTCATCCTCCTAGAATATCTATCAAATTGAAGTTGGATGTATGGGCCCATGGTAGACCATCTTAGGTCTTTATGATCCTTGATCTCCTGAGGGACTAATCCAACCTTGTCCCTCTATTAGTCCCAAGGATGTTTAAGATGAGGTCATGGGGGTGGTAGTATATGAAGTGGATGGTGGAGGCATGGGAGGAGGTGATAAAAATGGAGGATGGAAATAAAATGGGATGGAAGATGGAGGGGTAGGCATGGGTGAAAATGGAAGGGTGGAAAGGAAGTTACCCATGGGAATAAGTGTGATCTCAATTGTTCTCAAGTCATATATAATTGGGTACCAACAATACCTAGGAGTTGAGTGTTCACCTTAAAAGATTAAATCGTCATATTAAATCCAATTTCTAAGGGACTAGGTGTGAGAGAGAGAGAAGCCCAAGATGATGTTTTAGGTGCATGAGAAGGTTTCTAATTTAATAATTTTTGGAATATTGGTGTATTGTTCCTAAATTTGTTAAAGGTCTAGAATAGGAAATCAATAAATAAATATGCAATAATTAAGCTACTAATTTGTGTCAATTAGATTGTAATTTTAGCCTTTCTAAAAATAGTAATAAGAGTTGGAAAAGAAGACTTCACTAAAAATTAACTGATAGGATTGAGATAGGGTCTGATATTCACTATATAGGACTATGACACTATTGCAAAATAAGATATAAACTTCATTTTTTGATTGGATAGGAGCACTAGAAATGGATAGGAGTGGCACTGACACTATATTCCACCTTTACCATTGTAATCCTAAGGATTTGAGCTTTCTGGGTTTTATTCACTAGGTATGTGTGACCCTATTTATGAAGTTTTAATAGTTGGAATTTTGTAAATCTCCCTATAGAGAAAATTTTATCTTTAAACCCTGTCTTCAATTATGCTTTGACCAATTTTGAGCAAGAGGGGAGGTTAGTGTGTGTAAGATTCACTAAACATGTATCCACACCCCTTGTGTGGGCATGCTACCTACATACCAATATTCTAAAGAGGGATCAAGCCATATGTAGTTCTTGTTAATCATAAAATAAACTGAGAGGGGGGTGAGTCAGTATATTATATATCTTTTACTTAATCTAATTTTTTTTATTTAACCACTTAATCACATATTCAAGATATGCAATAAAACTAAAATAATAATATGCACCACACAAGAGAGAGAGAGACACCATATTTTTATGTGGAGGCCCAAAGTGGAAAAAACAACGAAGAACAATCTCAAGTATATGAATGAGCACTAACTCAAATTACAAATTTTGCAAGCACCAACTTGTAGGAGCACCAAATCCTTTGTCGAGTACCAACACAACAACTATTTGTGAGCACCAACCCATAGGAGTACCAACCCCTCTTGTGTATAAAATAAATCTATCTATCAATGTTGCTTGCTCAACAAATGATAAAACTCTAAAATATCAACTACTTTTCTCTCCTCTAAAACAAATATAAACCATGGACTCTCTTTCATATTATAAATTGTTTTGCAAGCATTTATTTATATCTTTCCAAATGACCTTTGGCATACATCCTTTATGACCCTTCAATCCTCATGGAAAATGGTGCCAAACTTGAATGACCCTTTGTATCCTTGTATTTGAAAATTCACATGATGACCCTTCATAATCAAATGTGTCCTTTCCTCTTTTTTCTTTATCTTGGTGACTTTTTGTATTCCTCAAAGTGTCCCTTCATGGAAAAACGTGCCATACCCTCTTTTGTCTTCACATGGTGACTCTTTGAATTCCTCAAGATGACTCTTCATGAGAAAATTCATCCCATTCCTCTTTTATCTTTACCCTGTGACTCTTTGACTTCTCCATGGGCCCTCTTTTGACTTATATACAACCAAAAATATATTCATTAATATTAAATAAATATTAACACACACTAGCCAAGATATGAATATTAAAGTAGCATTAAATGCAATGGGTCCTTTATCACCAATGCTAGACCTTTGACATCAATGACAATATTTTTAACAATCTCCCCATTTGTCATTGATGGTAACCTCAAACTAAAATTACCACATCTTGAAACATGTACTATACATGTCAACCTGCACATATTACCATCTAAAATACATATAGTAACTCACCCTTACTATATCAACTTGTACCTATTCTCTATATCTATTTTTGCACCTATACCTATACCTAATTTTGTTCTTCTCCCCCTTTGACATCAATGGCGAAGGTCATATCCTAAAGTTAACACTTAGCTTCCCTTCAACTAATGTTGATCCTCAATAGTAGGAAGTAAAATAAATTACTCCTAACTTCTCTCATAGATTCTCAAATGTGTCTTTTGGTAGTGCCTTTGTGAAAATATCTACAATCTACTCTGTAGTACTGATATATTCCATCTTAACCTGTTGATCTACAACTTGCTCTCTCAAGAAGTGATATCTAATGGGAATATGATTTGTTCTTGAATGCATCATTGGACTTTTAAAAATATTAATAGCACTTATGTTGTCATAAAAAATAGATATAGGTTCATCATATTTTACCTTGATATCTTCCAAAGTTTGCTTCATCCAAAGCACTTTAGTACAACACAATACCGCTGCAATATATTTTGCTTCAACTGCAGAAAGTAATATTGAATTTTTATTTTTTCTTAGCCATGATACTAAGCTATCACCAAGGAAGAAATCTCCTCCACTTGTACTCTTTTTGTCATCCAATCAACCTACCCAATATGAATCTGTATAAGAAACCAAAGTGAAATATTTGCTTATGGGATACCATAATCCATAATCCAATGTCCCCTTGATATATCTAAATATTCTTTTCACCAACTAAACATGACTATATTTTGGAGCTGAATAATATATTGCAACCATACATACTACATGCATGATGTCTGGCCTCGATGCTATCAAATATAAAAGACTACCAATCATAGATCTATATAAATATTGATTTGCAACACGTGAATCTTCATCCTTCCTCACCTTAATTCATGTACTCATTGGTGTGCCAACTGGTGTAAAATTCTCAAAACCAAATTTATTCAACATTTCCTTGGCATATTTACTTTGAAATATGAAAATTACTTTATCTAATTGAAATATTTGCAACCCTAAGAAAAATGACAATTCTCCAAGCATAGACATCTCAAATTTATTTTGCATATTTTCCAAAAAAAATTGTCATCTTTTCAATGTTTCCTCCAAAAATGATGCCATCAACATATACCACAACAATAAATTGATACTCACCTTATATTTCGATGTAGAGATTAATGTCAGTAAATCTTCTCTTGAAACCTTAATCCTACAAGTACTTATCAAGTCTTGCATACCAAGCTCTGGGAGCTTGTTTCAACCCATACAATGCTTTCTTCAATGTGCATACATGGCTACTAATATTTGAGATAATAAATCCCTCATGTTTCTCAATGTAGACCTCTTCTTCTAGATTCCCATTTAGAAAGGTAGATTTGACATCCATTTGAAACACTTTGAAATTTTTAAACACTGCATATGCAAGAAACATTCTAATATCCTCTATCCTTACTACTGGTGCAAAAGTTTATTCAAAATCTAGTCTCCTAATCTGAGCATATCATTTACATACCAATCTTGCATTATTTTTGGTCATTTATCTATTTTCATTCAACTTATTTTTGTAAACTTATTTTGTTCCTATCACATTGTGGTCTTTTGGTCTAAGCACTAATTCCAAAGTATCATTCTTTTCTATCTGATTTAATTCTTCATCCATTTCCTTAACCCAATGCTTATCATGTCTAGCTTCTGAAAAAGTTCTAGGATAAATTTTGGATAACAAAGAAAAATTAACTTGCTCAGATTCACTTACCATCATTCTTCTGGTGTGAATTCCTTCATTTATGTCCCTGATGATGTCACTTTCATTATGATTTCTCTAAACATATTTGGATGGGGTTTTGGTTTCCTTTTTCTCCTTCTCATCTTCATCTAATTCTTCAAAATCTTCCTCTTCAATAATTTCAGGAATGTCTACTGGAACACTAATTTTTTGTGTTCCATCTTCTTCTATCTTGACACTTGTGCTTTTAACTATTTTCTTGATTATTTTTTTATAACATTTATAAGATTTAATTTTGCAAGAATAACCAAGAAATATACCTTCATCTACTCTGGATTCAAACTTACCAAGTTTTTCATCGGTTCTTTTTATGAAGCATCTGCTACCGAAAACTCTAAAATAGTCAACTATTGCTGGTTTGTCTTTCCATAGCTCATAAAGAGTCTTGTCACTATTGACTCTCAATAATGCTTTATTCTAAATATGCACTACTATAACAACCACCTCTCTCCAATATTTATCTGCTATCTTGGATTTATTTACCATTATCCTCACCATCTCTTGAACTATTTTATTTATCTGTTTAACTACTCTATTTTGTTGTGAAGTTCTGGTTGCTGAATAATGTCTCTTTATTCCATGGTCTTCAAAAAACTCAATAAACTAATCTAACATGAATTATCTTTTTTGATCTGATCTTAGGCACTTAATATTCAAATTGGTTTCATTCTCAACTAATGCTTTGAATGCTTTTAAATGTCTAAAAGCTTCTAATTTTTTTTAAAAACATTACCAATTCATACATGAAAAATCATCAATAAGAAACATACAATATTTCTCACCTTGAGTTATTTGAGTTCTCATAGGTCTACACAAATCAATGTGAACAAGCTCTAACATCTGAATGGTCGAGTAGTCTTTTGTTTTGAACCACCTTCTAGCCTACTTCCCATGCTGACAAGGTTCACAAAGCGTGTTTTATGGATTTGTAATTTTTGAAAGATTTTTGACTACTTGCTTCTTGCTGATGTTAACAAAATTATCAAATTTTATGTGTCCCATTCTCCTATGCCATAAAAAACTTTCTTAAATCTGACTCAAATAACATCTTTTACCTTTGATGTCTGATAACATATATAAATTATTGTCTGTTCTCTAAGCATCTGCAACCAACACATCTAAATCTTTTCTCCTAATTTCACAACCTTCTACATAAAACTTTGGTGTGTGCCCTTGATCACATATTTGACTTACACTCAAAAGATTATGCTTAAGACGTTTTACATACAAAATGTTTTTCAATTTTAGTTCTACCATTATCCAAACTTAGTGTACCTTTTCCATCAATTTTGGTAGTAGTATTATCTCTAAATTTCACTGTGCCACCATTGATCTTATTCAAGGTTATGAGCTTGCTCTTGTCTCCTATCATGTGCCTTGAACATCCACTATCAATGAACCATGGATTTTCTTTATTTATTGCATGCAAATCTATCTATACCATCATAGACTTTTCAAGTTATTTCTTCTACCATGAACCTATCTAAACTTTTTTCTTGATGAATGGAGCCTTGAAAATCTAGTCCTTGATTGACTCAAACATGCTTCTAAAATACCAGGATATGTGTCTAAAGTTATTTCACTTGTAACATATTATGGCCTCTTCATTAAAGCCTAATAGAGGAGCAAAAGAGTTATCGCTTCTGCTTGACTCTATATGAGTTTATTTCTCCTTATTTATGAAATTGTTAGCCATTTTTTTACATTCTATTTTATTATGCCCATATCCATTACAATAAAAATAGTAACTATAAAAATAGGACATGTTTATGTATCTCTAACCTAATTGCTTTTTGTAGCTCTATTCCTTCCAACCTTCTTTGTTTGAGATGTTGTCTGTATTCTTAATTTCTTCCTTTTTTATGTCCTCCTTTGTAAGAGATTCAGCATAGCTCTTTCTTTTTTCTGTGTTAACCTTGTCTATGGCCTCCCCTTTCTCTTTTTAAAATCTGATACCTATCTTATATGACATTGATCTTTGACTTTCTAATATCTTATTCAAAATATTAGTGATATTCTCCAATTTTGAATCATTGGCTACTCTATCATTGATTGCTTTATTTGTTTTCTCAAGATCTACTTTTAAAGAAGCAATTTCAATAACATACATTTCGCATTATTCACTTACTTTTTTCAAATGTGCCTTTAGATCTTTAATATTTTCCTTTGACTCCTTTTCATTTTTCTCAATCTGGAGCTTTAATATTTGATTCTTCTTCTCAAGTGATTCTAACTCTTTTAAGGCACAAATGAGTTCTCCTTCTAGATTCACTTCGGCTTCATCTTATTCTTCTTCTTGATCATCTATACTTTTAATTGTAGAGGCATATTCATGTATGGCTATGAATAGTGTTAGGTTGTGGAGCTAAAAGCTTCACTAGGATGCAAACAGGTGGAATTGCAGAGGCTACTGAGTTGCAGAACAAGTTATAGGGAAACCACCATCAGTCTAATCAACCAACATCGGTCATATTATAGTGTAAAAGCAACTAACGTCGGTTATGAGTCAATCGACATCGGTCAAGAAGGAGCCGATGTTGGCAACCTGTGTGTGCATGCGTTTGCATGCGGGTCAAGAACTGGTCTATTTTTGGACAGTCAATTTGCATGTAAAGACTTATTTTAGTCTTGGAGCTGCATTTCTAATTATTGTATGCATGAGATATATATAATAGACTCATGGGCTGTATTGTAAAATTTGTACTAGAGTGAGAGAGCAAAGATTTGCTCCTTCAGAAGAGAGAGAGCAAGAGTGTTAGATAAACAAGAGGGATTGTAGAAGAGAGCAGGGATTAGTTCCTCCTAGTTCCAAAGGGGTGCCGAGTGTGTATGATTAGGGAGAGTTACAGGTTGTGCAAGTTCTGGTAGAAGATCCACCGGGGTACTGGTTGAAGAATCATAAGGACTTGGTGAGGCAAGGACAAGGGTTCTTCAGGGTGTAGAGATATCTACGTGGTAAGTAAGGTCTGTTGATTTGCAGGTTGTTGCAAGAGCAGGGAGATCTACTTAGAGTACAGTTATGTACTTGGTGTACTGGTAGCATTGTTACTGACTGGTGGAGGTGAACAACAACTTTGTGTTTGAGTTGATTGTTGTGACTGTAATTGAGAGAGTGAACTGTTGAAGGAGAATTACTGGTGAGACCTAGAAGTGTGGGAGCTCTAGAGGTGTGGGAAGAAGTGTGGCATCTTCTTTATTGTATTTTCTCCTGAATGAGTATTAATACAATTGGGTATTTTCTCTCATTTTCCATGTTGTTTCTAAATTTTCTAGTTACTTATCATTCTGGTTAAATTCCATGTTTAGTTGCTTATACAAAGGTAATCATGTGTGCTCTTAGTGGAGAAGTAGGATCCTGACAATTGGTATCAGAGTTTTGTGAGCCTAGGTCCTATCAAAGTGGTATCAGAGCTAGGTTGCAGGTTCATCAAAGCATGGTTAGGTACACTAATAGGTGGTCAGAGCATGTTAAGTGTTTTGTTGATTATAGGTCACTCTCAGGGGTTTCAGATTGAGTGGGAGTATAGCAATGGTAGAAGAAAGTAAGCTACAAATGGAGAAACTGAATAACGCGAATGGTCAATTACAGATTGATGGAAAGAAAGAGCAAGTAAAGAAAGATTATTGGTTGGTAGAAGATCAGCATGAATAAAATAAAGAAGCAGATGTTGCAGGTGTTGTTGCACAGGATGCTTTGGATAAAGTAGAATCTTAGTTTATAGATTATGTTGCCTTTTTCCATGCAGCTTGAAATAGAGCATCTTTTCATGAGTATGTCTAGGGAGACTTTGGAGAGATTTATTTAGGGGTTGGTGAGCCTTGTCACATGGTTGGCAAAGGGGAAGTGAAGCTGAAATTGTAGACAGGTAACACACAGGTGTTGAATGAGGTCATGCAGGTACCAGTCTTGGAGATGAGTCTAATTTCTTCAGGAAAGTTAGGTGATGAGAGATGCACAGTAACTCTCATAGTGGATGCACTTGAATTAGATGGTGGTAAGAAATTAGGTATCCTTTATCTATCTACTTATATTACTGATTCACCTTCTATTGCAGAGATGTGGCTTTGTAGGCTTGGTCACATATGTAAAAAGGGAATGCATGTTTTTAAGCAAAAAATAGATATCTTTGACAAACTTAAAAATTGGAAAGCTTTGGTGTTCATGGAGGAGATGACGGACAGAGATCAGCTAAGGGGACTAAATTATTTTGAGCAGAAATGTGTTGATTTAGATAGGGTTTTGATCCAAGGTGAGCTCGTGTGTAAAAAGTCATCACTCACAGGAGAACACAGTTACCAGCGTCAGTCAAGAGAAATCGATGTCAAACAGATAGGTACTGATGTCAGTCATGTGCAAACCAACATATTTAGTGGTGTCGAGCAGGTGAAGACCAACGTTGGTCAAGGGAAACTGACGTTGGTAGTCAAGGTCAGTCGCAGGGAACCGATGTTAGTCAATTACAGATTGGGAGATGGCCGAGATCAGTCAATGAAATGGATGTTGGGTGGACAACAAGCTGTCAAGGAGTCTCAAATGCCCATGTGCAGGACTAAAAGGGTAAGTGAACCTCATATTCATTGTTCACCTTCTTTATATTACTTATTTCTCACTGATGGTCAAGAACCAGGAAGATGTGAAGAGGCAATGCAGGTAGAATCCAGGAAACAGTGGGAGCATGGCATGAATTCTTTGAAAGAGAACCAAGCAGGAGTTTTGGTAGAGTTTCCAACTGGGATAAAAGTAATGACAGACAAATGGATTCCCAGGTTAGAGAAGAGAGTGGATGGACACATGAGATAGAAGGCCAGGGTATATGGTCTTGAGTAGGCTTCAGGACAGTGGTACAAGTTTGACAGGTGTATGACTAAGCATGGCTTTGGTTAAGGTCAATGTAACTATTGTGTTTTCTTTACCAAGTTGGATAATGGTTGCAACATTATCATGTTACTGTATGTGGTGTGGTTGCTTTTTGTAAGGTCACACATGCAAGGAGTTTCTGAGCTAAAGGTAAAGTTAGTTTAGAGGTATGTCATGAAGAATTTAGGAGCAGGGAAATTCTTTGGCATAAGAGACATGGAAGATCATAGGTTGATTTTGTCTCTAGTGGGAGCTGATGTGAAGAAGGTGTTGGCAGGGTTAATTTGCAGGATGCAAAACCAGTAAGCACATCGAGGGTTGGACAGTTCAAGTTGAGCATAGAACAGTGTTAGAAATCACATGAGGTCGAGTGTAGACCTGAGTTTTCCCAAGCAGTGGGAGTTGTCAGAGAGTTCGAAGCCAATTCAGGGAAGGTGGATTCTCAGGTATCTAAGAGGGACTAGTAGTAGGTTAACATGTTATGCAGGGTCAAGGTCTTCACTACATGGAGTTGTAGGTTCGGATGTGGCAGGTTACTTGGATGACAGGGGATGCACCACAAGGTGTGTGTGTGGTTGGTCTTCAAGATTGAGCTTGAAGAGGGATACAAGCCAGGAAACAAATTAAATAGTGTACAAGTATAGGTACAGGTGTAGCTATTTATCTCCAAGTGGGAGATTGTTAGGTTATAGAGCTAAAAGCTTCACTAGGATGCGAACAAGTAGAGTTGTGGAGGTTGTTGAGTTGTAGAACAAGTTGTAGGGCAATCACCGTCAGTCTAATCAACTGATGTCGATCATATTATAGTGTAGAATCAATCGACATCGGTTATGAGTTAGTCAACATCGGTCAGAAAGGAGCCAATGTCGGCAACCTATGTGTGCATGCATTTGCATGTGGGTTGAGAACTGGTCTATTTTTAGACAGTCAGTTTGCATGTAAAGACTTATTTTAGTCTTGGAGCTACATTTCTAATTATTGTAATTAAGAATGTCTAATTATTGTATGCATGAGATCTATATAATAGACTCATGGGCTATATTGTAAAATTTGTACTAGAGTGAGAGAGCAAAGATTAGCTCCTTCAGAAGAGAGAGAGCAAGAGTGCTAGATAGCCAAGAGGGCTTGTAGAAGAGAGCAGGGAATAGTTCCTCCTAGTTCCAAAGGGGTGCCGAGTGTGTATGATCAGGGAGAGTTATAGGTTGTGAAAGTTCTGGTAGAAGATCCACCAGAGTACTGGTTGAAGAATCATAAGGACTTGGTGAGGCAAGGACAAGGGTTCTTCAGGGTGTAGATATATCTATGTGGTAAGTAAGGTCTGGTGATTTGCAGATTGTTGCAAGAGTAAGGAGATCTACTTGGAGTATGGTTGTGTACTTGGTGTACTGGTAGCGTTGTTACTGACTGGTGGAGGTGAACAACAACTCTGTGTTTGAGTTGATTATTGTGACTGTAATTGAGAGAGTGAACTGTTGAAGGAGAATTACTAGTGAGCCCTAGAAGTGTGGGAGCTCTAGAGGTGTGGGAAGAAGAAGTGTGGTATCTTCTTTATTGTATTTTCTTCTGAATGAGTATTAATACAATTGGGTATTTTCTCTCATATTCTGTGTTGTTTCTGAATTTTCTAGTTACTTATCATTTTGGTTAAATTTTGTGTTTAGTTGCTTATACAAAGGTAATCATGTGTGCTCTTAGTGGAGCAGTAAGATCCTGACAATTAGTATCAGAGCTTTGTGAGCCTAGGTCCTATCAAATATAATCTCTTATTCTTCTAAATCACTTATTCCACTATCTTTGACTAAGCTAGGATCTTTAGAATACAAATTTTTTTTCTTGAATCCCTTCTTGAATTTTCTTTTGAAATTATTCTTGTATATAGACTTTCCTTCTTCAATGTCACCATTACCCTTATCTGGGAATTTAGTTGTAAAATGTCCAATCTTTCCACAATTTAAATAGTTAAAAGGTAATTTTATTTGATATTAACCTGTGCCTTTTTTTGGCTTGAAAATGAATAGAGCTTCATTGTCATCTTCATCATCGCTAGAACTATCACTTGATTCTTGAATCTTAGCCTTCTCTTTTTTTAATGTCTTGAAAGTAGTTTCTCTCTTTGAAGGTTTCTCTTGTTTGGTCTACATCTCATATGCCATAAGAAT
Organism: Torreya grandis; assembly: GCA_037957365.1. NCBI lineage: Eukaryota > Viridiplantae > Streptophyta > Pinopsida > Cupressales > Taxaceae > Torreya > Torreya grandis. The sequence goes on along the minus strand of JARHVA010002706.1, from coordinate 2,369,629 downwards.
ACCATGTAGCTCATAAATCTTAAGCTTGGCTAAATTATTCATCTCTTTAATTGCTAAAAATTTTGCATTATATCTCAATGGTAGAGATCTTAAAACTTTTTGTACCATAATTGATTCTTCTAACTTTTCTCTACGACCTTGAAACTGATTAACTATTTGATCAACCTACAAAAGGTAACTTGTTATATTTTCTTCCTCTTCCATCTTCAAACTCTCAAAGTATCTTCTAAAAGTTTGAAGCTTAGCTTGCTGAACCTTTCCATCACCTTTGTAAATATTCTCAATTTTTACCCAAGTTTCATGAACAGATTTACATTACATAACTTTAACAATTTTTGATTCTCATAAACCACATAAAATAGCATTTAAAGCTTTATAATTATTTTTACTTGCCTTATTTTCTACTAAAGTAGTTACAAGTGTCTGTGGCTCTTCATATTCCTCCACCACTACTTGTCAAATGTCAAATCCAAGGGCAATCAAATAAGTCCTCATCCTTATGATCCAAAAAGCATAAATTATCCCATCAAATAAAGGTTCCTTATTTATATAAAAACCTTCATGTGATCTAGTCATCGTGCTTTCCCCGATCTACCTTCAAGCTGTAAAACGTTTTCAAAAAAGAACCTACTCTGATACCAATTGTTAAGCATAAAATATACTGAGAGTGGGGGGGAAGGTGAATCATTATATTATATATATTTTACTTAATCTGATTTCTTTTCTTTAACCACTTAATCACACATTCAAGATATGCAATAAAACTAAAACAATAATATGCACCACACAAGAAAGAGAGAGATACACTAATTTTTTACGTGGAAACCCAAAGTGGGAAAACCCACAGAGAACAATCTCAAGTATATGAATGAGCAACAACTTGCAGGAGCACCAACCCCTTTATTGAGCACCAACACAATAATTATTTATGAGCACCAACCCCTTGTAAATATTTATGAGCACCAACCCATAAGATAACCAACCCATCTTGTGTATAAAACAAAACTGTCTCTCAATGTTGCTTACTCAATAAATGATAAAAATCTACAATATCTCATGTTTTTCTCTCCTCTAAAGTAAATAAAAACCATGCACTCTCTTTTATATTAAAAATGGCTTCTCTAGCATTTATTTATAGATTTCCAAATGACCTTTGGCATTCATCCTTTATGAACCTTCAATCCTCATGAAAAATGAATCCAAACTTGCATAGCCCTTCGTATCCTTGCATTTGAAAAGTCACATGGTCACCCTTCATAATCAAATGCATCCTTTCTTCTTTTATCTTTATCTTGGTGACTCTTCATATTCCTCAAAGTTTCCCTTCATAGAAAATAGTTTCATACCCTCTTTTGTCTTCACATGGTGACTCTTGGAATTCTTCAAAATGACACTTCATGAGAAAATGCATCCCGTTCCTCTTTTGTCTTTACCCTGTGACTCTTTTACTTCTCCATGGGCCCTCTTTTGACTTATATGCACCAAAAATATATTCGTTAATATTAAATAAATATTAACACACATTATCCAAGATATAAATATTAAAATCACCATTAAATGCAATAGGGCCTTTATCACCAATGCTAGATCTTTGACATCAATAAAAATATTACCAACAATTCTCTCACTTGATGTGCTTTGTGCAATAGAGTGTATGAATATGAAAAATGCTAAACTATATGTGCTTGAGGTAGTTAAGGACTGGTGTAAGGATTTGAATAAGTTTATAAGTGTATTGGTTGGTTGTATGCAAAGAATAGAGAGATTGCTTGAGTAGTCTTTTTTGTATTATTTCTTGCTTAGTGATATTTGCCAACCCCTTCCAAATGATCTTTGAATAGGATTTTATAGGGATCTATTGGTCATGGGTTTAATGTGTTCATGTTAGGCTGACAAAGATAAGGATGGGAAACTAGAAATAATTGATTGTTGGGGCCAAAATTACACTTGGATAGGAGCACCAAAAATAGTCAGGAGTTTCACCGACATTGTTATCCAAGTTGGGCACAATTTTCCTTAGATGGTGGGACCTAAGAGGATGGCTTATTCATGTAAAGAGGGGTATATATTAGCTAGGATCAAGTATGGAAGGCCAAGGATGATTGGGAATCAATAAAAGGATGCCTATTAGGGTCATGAGAGAAAGTAAGAGAGCCCTATGGGTTAGGTGTCATAAGCCACACTCAAGTTACAAATTTTTGCATTTTATATGACTAAATTTGCCCCCCTTTATTTTAGTGATATAAAAAAGTGATATACTAGGATAAAGGAAAAATAGAAAGTGTACCTAAACTTACCTACAAGGGTGAAGCTCATAAAGCTGTGTGATGCTAGGTGTGCATAGAGAGATCATGTTGTGAAGTGAAAATATACTAGAGAAAAAAAGAGTAGATCAGTTCTTACTAAATACATTATATATAAAATAAGAAATTAAAAATTTAGGTAAGAGAGAGAGGAAGAGAAAGAAATGAGTACACCTCATCAGTTACATTCACCAATACAAAACCTATTATGATGTTGAGTGATGCTAGGTGATGTTGTGTAATGATGGATGATTTTGTACCAAGAGTAATATAAAAAATGAAGCTGAGTGCTTAATTCTTCAGAAGTGGCTCAAGAATGTAAAGGCTAGCCCTTTGTCTCCATCATCACTAAGTGAAGCTAGATAATCATATGTGTGCTAATTGATGTCTAGATTGTGTGTCCAATCCCTTTGAATAGGTGGCTCAAGAATGCAAAGGCTAGCCAGTCTTTTAGATCCATCATTGCCCCCATGAAGTAAATCTATGAATTGATATTGGTATGAAATGTGTGTCACAAGAGATGTCTCCTAAAGCCCATGAATTTACTATGATCTGACAGTGTTGGTGTGGATAACCAAATGAATACTAGAAACTAGGTCACTTTTGCCCACTCTGATAGATGGAGATTAGGTTTGTATGAAGCAACTCTGAAATTGATGTACTAGGATTATATGAAAGCCACTCCAAAAATGTGGAAGTTAGTATTGTATGAAATCCACTCCAAAATGATGCCAACCACGTGTAGATGGAATAAGGCACGTAACTACTAAGAATGCCTAGGTAATGCTAAACTCAAAAAGAAAACAAAACAAATGTGTTGCACACATTAGACCTAATCACTGGTGTCTGAAACATGGATTTTGATCTGGAAGTTATACCAATTGTCATATCTAAAATTGGAAGTGAGAGCCATCATGCCACACATGATTCCCATTATATCTATATTCTTTGAGAAAAAATGTACTAAATTTTTTTGATTTTAAATTGGTCTAACTGTGAAAAACTATAGTTGAACCTACTTTTCTGCCTGCTTCTATAAAATCTTATTTTTTTGTCATTTGGACAAGAGCATTGAAAATGAACAGTAGTGGGACTAGCATTTTTGTCTTATCTTAGCGCTATTGTCTTGGGCCAAATATGGTAACTATTTTGACATTTACACTGTCTACCTAGTTTGTTCTAATTGGTTTGATATCTGGTTGTTGTTCTAGGTATTTTGAATACTTATATTTTTACCATTAGGATCTCTGATCTCTATGAAAAAACCCCTATTTATTTCCCATCTTTTGAGGTTAGGAATAAATACCTTGTAATGGTTGCACTCAGAAGAAAGAGTCATAAAAGTGTGTTATGATATAAAAATACATGATATAACAATGATAATTGACAAGATATTTCAAGATATAACATAGTTTATATTGAGAGATTGTTAGATCAATAAGGGTATCCCTAAATAGATATAATAATGTAATAACATGTGCAATGTACTAAACTAGAATTGGAAGTTTGGTTAATTGCTATATGTTAGTTGTTAGTTGTCAAGGAGGGATGGAACATTATGTCCATCATGACATCCAAAATAGCAAGATAATGCATGATTGGGATCATGGAATTACAAACAATGAGAAGCAAACAAGTAATAAGAACAAAAGGCAAGAAGCAAGAAATAAACAAGGGTGGCCAAGGGGCCAAGAAGATAAGGGACATGGGCACATGTCACTCAAATTGGAAGGTAAGAATACAAGGCATGTTTAAATGCCACATACACATATAATTGAAATAAGCAAGGTTGGCGTGAAAGCCACAATCACATAGAATAGTACAGGCAAAAGACATTGGAAAATGTCCTAAGGCACACACAAAACATAGAAGCAAAAGACATTAACAAATTTCCTAAGGTACATATAGGAGATAAACAAGAACTAAGAAATGCAATCACATCTAGCTATGTAAAGAAATGAGGGAAAGCATTTAAAATCTAGAAAATAAATAACATATAACTAATCAAAGCAAGAAGTTAAAGTATGCAAGACATGTAGTACAAGACTAGGTATATGCTATGAAATACACAAGTCTTATATACTAGAAGAATGTCAATAGATTAATCTATGTAATCTAGTAATTAATGTACATCAACATGATAACTAGAGTGTGTGGTGTATGTGTCAAATGTAGAAGTAGGATTCCTCCTTAATGGGTAGAGTGAAGCAATCAAAGATCTGGATGTCACTGTACATACTCAACAGAAGATCAAGTGAAGCATGGTAATGTAGATAAATTGACAAATAATAGCATATAACAAAAAATGGAAGTCTAATATGGTAGTAGAAATATAAAGCATGGAAAATACATACAATTTAAATGCTTTTGTATCTTGAAATATTGAGAACTATGTACAATCAATCATATAGAGATTATGTACAAGAAATACTGAGAAATTATTTATAATTAAGCAAAAATAAACTATATACAGGAAAAACTAAGGAAAAATGATACTAATTGATGAGTCTCATGGGAGACTCTATATCATGGTGTCTTATATTAAGGGGAGTAATCATGCGTGATTGTGAAGCATGATGGAAATGTTGAGACTATGGCTCTAAAAGTTTTAGATGTTGTAAATATTTTGAAATATCTGAAGTAGAAACTGAATGTGGGGTCCCCCTATAACTCTAAGAATTGGATGCAAATATAGGGCTCTTAGGGACCCAACTATTAGTAGGAGAATATCTTTAAACATGTGCTCTATGATTAGATGCATGAGATCTCAATGATACTTCCCTAGGTGTGAAAACTATAGCTAGAAGCTATCTAGAATCCTAAAGTTGTGGATGTGTATGAAATCTTTATGCTGGTGATGGATACCTTAACTATGTATAAGTCAAAATTGAAGGAGGAACTATAACTGGTGACAAAACTAGAATTGGTGGAAAAACTAAAACTAGTGGTTGAAAAATAGTAGATGGCTTTGAAGTGGGGAGTAGTAACTCATATGGACATACACCAACTATAATAGCCTAGTTAGTATGAATGAATTTCATGCATCTATGAACTATATAAGGTACTTCTCAAAGTTTCTATATCCAAGGTTGACCAAGTAGCATATCAAAACTCCTACACTGGAAACTATAGTGAATGGTTTGGCCATGTGTGTTGGACCAACCTATAGAGGAAGTACAATCTCACCCATTGAACTCTATATGTGCCCATTTAATCCATTGATAACTATGTCTATCAAGGTAATATCCTACTCTAAATATCCCAAATTCTATAATAATTTCATAGTACACATGTTCACACTAGATCCATTATATATTAGAACATTATGAATAGGATGATTATGAATGTAAGCTCTAATAAAAAGTGCATGATAATCTGAATCATCTTTAATGGTCTCCTAATCTGAGAAGGAGATAGAAGGTCTAGCTATAAATTTGGAAATATATAAAACAATCATGTTACTTAAAGGATGTAACTCAACTGAAGGTGCCCTATATGTATCTGGTGGGGGATGTGCATGATATGCATGGTGAACTCCTGATGTATCCCCTATCTCTTATTTGGAATGCTATGAAAAAGGATTAGAGAATATTTTCAATGCTTTATCCTATGTTTTCTTTGCCTGAGGAGGCTCAATTGAAGTGCCAAGATCAATATGACTGCCATTTATCAAACCCTATGTCTTGTGTCTCAAACTGATGCATCTATTTATTATATGGCCTGGTGCCCTATGAAATTCTCAAAATGCATGTTGATTATATCCCCATAGAAGAGGCTTTGTTGGTTCAACTTCCTGAATAGGAGAGAGAGATATGATGTTACATCCAATAGTTTTTGTAAAACTTTGGCTATAAAAATTGTTATATTGGTAAAGGTTCACCAAGGAGGTGTTGATAAAACCATTCACTGAGGGGGGCTCAGAAGTTGCATTAACTATTGGTTGATTCCGAATCTTGCTATCATTAACCTTGACTTTGTACGGGACTTTTTTGTTACTCTTATTTTTTGTCTCTAAGATAATTATGTACTTGAGTTTTCCCATTGAAATTATCTTGACTTCTTTTTCCTTTAGTGTGTGACACAATTCAGTGAAGGAAGAGAATTTTTTGAATCTAATTGATTCATACAAAGCTGGTAAAAAACTCTATTTGAAGAGATATTGTAATTCTTGATTGGCCATGGGCTAGTCATCTTAGCCAAAATATTCTTATATCAAAGAACATAATCTATGAGATGCTCATTTGACCTTTGTTTCTATTGGGAAACTTGGGCATATGATACCTTATCACCAATGTTAATGCTGAAATGAGCTATGAACATGTCGGCTAAAGGATTGAATGCATTGATCAACTAATTTGATATACTATAGAACCATTGTAAAACATAATCATTTAAGCTTTGTGGAAATATCTTGGTAAGTAGCCAGTCATTTGGTACATAGTCTAAGCATGCTGAGTGAAAATCTCTCAGATGTGTCTCTGAGTCACCCTTGCCATCATATAGAGTAAGATTGGGTTGAAAAAAATATTGTGGGAAGGGTGTAGAAGCAATGTGACATGCTAATGGTTTATGTAGTAGAGAAAAAGAATCCAAAGCTTGCATAGGTCTATAGGCACCTTTCTCAAGATGTATCACTTTAGATTGAAGAGATTTTATCTCTTGCACATGGGCTCCCATGTCAGGAGACAAAGATGTACTAGTTATATCTGGTGGCATAGAGGTAGGTTGGGCTGCTATAGGGGATTATTGAGGCATAGTTACCCCAATAGTGTCATTTTTAACTAGTAGCTTTGAAGGAATGGAAGATTCAACTTGCTTAGCCTTTTTAATTTCCATGATAGATTACAAGATAAGATTATGATCTTGGGGCTGGTCCCAGAGTCTTTCTTGAAAACTTTGTATGATCAAATCTTTGTTGAGGACAACTTCATTATCAACAATTGGTGGAAGTGGATCAGTAGTCCAATATGGTGGAGTATGAGCATCGGTGTGTACATCATCATTATTATTTTCATACTACTCATTATCAAAGTTATCTTTAATGAAATTAGTGTAATATGGATGTGTAGAATCTATAACAAGAACCTAAGTTGGTTGTCTATCTATGGTATATGGTCGAGTTGCAAGAATCTAGATGAATTCAAGAGGATTGCCACTAAGTCTTACACTTCATCTTGAAGGAAGAGATGCAAGGAACTTAGGTGGCATGAGGAAAATAATTTTGATAATAGTAGAAAAGATTAAATGGATATAGTCTAAATAAGGAATTGGAATATGTATAAAAAGGATACGAAGCTCATGAATATGTAAGGTGTACCTTAAGAAGTAATGGGACCTAGTGTATGCAACTAAGGTTTGAAAAATAATTATTTAAATAATTTACTATGAAAATTTGAAATTGAAAGTGAATAGTTAGATATGCGAGTAAACAATCAAAAAAATATTTAAAAATTAGTGATTTGATAGGACCTAGTATATGAAACTAGGGTGTGAAAAAACAAATATTTTGGAGAATTACTATCGAATTTTGAACTTTAGACTTTAAAAGGATTTTATGATTTAAATATGCTAGTAAAAAGTCAAAAAAATATTGGGAAATTACTAAGACCTAGTATGGGCAACTAGGGTCTGAAAGAATTTTATTTTAAAATTACTACAAAATTTTAAAATTTAATTAAATTTTTTGATTTTATTATGTAGGTAAAAAAAAATAGATTAAAAATAAGAAAAATCAATAGGAAATTTACCCTAGGGTTTTTATGTGCAAATAAAGTAAGTTGGGCTCTCTAAAATGATTTAAGAGTTTTGGGAATATTTGTGTATTATTCCTAATTTAGTTAAAGGTTTAGAATAGGAAATCAGTAAATAAATATGCAATAATTAAGCTACTAATTTGCATAAATTAGATTGCAATTTTGACCTTTTTAAAAATAGTAATAATAGATGGAAAAGAAGACGTAGTTAGAACCTAATTAATATGGTTGAGACAAGGTCTGATAATCATTGTGCAAGACTAGGACATTATCACAAACTAAGATCTAAACTTTGTTTTTTGATTGGATAGGAGCTCCATAAGTGGACAAGAGAGGCACCTGTGCTATAGTCCACCACTACCACTATTGTCCTGAGGATTTGAGCTTTCTAGGTTTTGTTCACCAAGTCTATGTGACCCTATCTATAATGTTTCAAAAGTTGGAAGTCTATAGAGATCCCTATATAGTATATTTTCTCTTAAAACCCTATCTTTCATTATGATTTGACCAATTTTGAGCAAGGGGGGGGGGTTAGTGTGTATAAGTTTCATTAAACGTGTATCCACACCCCTTGTGTGAGAATGTTTATTATATACCAATACTCTGAAGAAGGATCAAGCCATATGTAGTTCTCCCACTTGATGTGCTTTGTGTAATATAGTGTAAGAATATGTAAAATGCTAAAATGGATGTGCTTTAGGTGGCTAGGGACTAGTCTACAAATTTGAATAAGCTTGTAAGTGTATTGGCTAGCTATATGCAAAGAATAAGGAAGATTTCTTGAGTAGTATTTCATGTATTCTTGCTTGCTTAGTTATATTTTCCAACCCCTTCCAAATTATCTTTAAATGGGATTTTATAAGGATCTATTGGTCATGGGTTGAATGTGCTTGTGTTAGGCCGACAAGGATAAAGATGGGAAACTAGAAGGAATTAACCATTGGGGCAAAAATTACACTTGGATAAGAGCATTGAAAGTTGACAATAGTGATACCAGTGCTATTGTCCAAGTTGGGTGCTATTGTCCTTAGTTGATGGGACCTAGGGGATGGATTAGTCATGGAAAAAGGGGTGTAGCTCAGCTAGGATCAAGTCTGGAAGGCTATGAATGACTAAGAATTAGTAAAAAGATGACTATGAGGGCCATGAGAGAAAATAAGAGGGCCCTATGGGTTGGGTGTCACAAGCCACACTCAAATTACCATTTTTTTCATTTTATATGACTACAATTTAATTGATGGCCTAGGGGTAATTAAATATTAGCACTTGAAAAGCTTCTATTGAGGGGTTATTTAGTGCACTACCGAACTTAGAGGAGTGGAGCTAGAAGGATCTCAAGGTGTAATGATATTATTGGTGTATACTTAATGACACTCAAAATTGGTGGGTTGTACATGGTTGCAAAAATTGAAATCATTGGAGCACGAGAGGCTACAAAAGAATGGGAACTTGTGCACTTAAGATCCTATGAATGGAAAGTGTATCCAAAGTAATGAGAGGAACCAAAATTGTAAGATCCATTGTAGTAATAGGGCCAGAAAGTAGAGTGCTAGTAGAGATCATACCAATCACAAGAACTAGGGGAAATTATTTGGGAAGGTTGAACTTGAGTTGGAAAACTAAGAGAGGATGTAGGTTATTTCCTTAATGTGCCTAAGGTGGGAGTTAAAGAATCATGGGATGTTAGATTTTAAGCTAGAGGAGAACCATGTTGAGACTATGAGAGTATATATACATAAAAGACACAAACAACATGAAATTAGCCTACCTCAAAGGTTCCTTTAGGTGAAATTTATGTGCAAGATGATGGGGTAGACACTACAAGGACACAATATAGAATCAGTTGGGAGAGCCTCCTAATAGGTTTTGGGACTTCAATATAAGATTGTGTATGATTAGGCATCTCTTCCAACATGGGCCTAGATTTTGCATTTAGCTCTATGCTTCAAACTTGGTAATAACCTTGGCATATCTGATGGGTTTAATATTATAGATGTCGTCCAAGTGGATCTCATGGTGGTAATTGATGTTCAACATAGTTTGGTAATTTTCCACATGAGCCTTCACCCTAGCCCAGTATTTTATTTACTATACTCATCAAGGGGGGGTTAAATTAGTCTATGTATATATACATGGCCTAAATGGTAGGTAAGATTTTATGTTCATGGCACCCTATGATGATGGGGAATGAGGGATATGACTTTTATCTCCTACTGAGGTAAAGGCTAGCTATGACCTTAACAAGATGAAAAGTGATTTGTTCTACCAGCCAATTTAGGAGAATGTAGTGTAACTTGAAGTGAGGACCCTATATTCCTTATACCCTAATAAGTATGTGGTATTGGTAGTATTATTAGGTTATTATGGCTAGGATGGATGCCTTCATATCTTTTAATAGTATTAGCATGATATTTTCATTAATTATCAAGTATATAGGGGATATAAATGGTCATATATCCCTAATTTGATGTTTGAAGTGGTGGATATGTAATTTTAATAAGACCACATGATCATTTAAACCTGAAGGCCTTCACTAAGGTATCAAAATTCTTCTAAAATAAATGGTGGCACAAGTAACATCGACTAAATAGGACATCTTGTATATGTTTCCCTAGTACAAACCCTAAGAACCTATTGAGATATGTTGAAGGTAACGATGCCCCTAAGATTCATAATTAGATTATATATTAGGATGATGCTAAGAAGAGGGACCCAATATTTTTTCATGTGAACAATATTTCTTTCCCTATATAAATGGTTGAACAACAACATATCGACTTGAACACATTCTCTAAAAGTCTTGATTGTGTAGGATTTAACATCCTCCTTTTTGACCCAATGGTTGGTATCTTCAATCAAATACTTTATAGTTTTATATATTTCATGACCCTTCATCCACCTAGAGTAACCTCCTTGTCATAGGGGATGTTGTACTTTGTGATATTGTAGTATCTATTGAAAGTGACCCCAAAGATATCTATAATTTAGATTTTTTTTTGGGTGAGTGGATGATGTGATTGGTGCACTTGGATGTCATCAATAGGTTAGAAAAAATATCTCTATAGGGGAAACCTTGAGCTTATAAAAAAACGTTGTGGGGGCACAAATTTATTAGTTTAATGAGCTCATCAATGAATTCAACATCATTTTCCCTAGTCTCATCATCACTACTATGATTTTTGATTTATTCAATTGCTTTAAAGATATCATTATAGTGATTCTACCATGTTATCCCTTGGAGTAAAATGGTGTCCTTGAAATCTTGATCTTGTTTAGGGTTAGAGGTAGAAGCTTATAATGTTTCTTGATTAATTTTTTGGGACTTTCACCATTTTCCTGTAAATTGATTACTTGTATATGGGTTTTTATAGAGATGTGCCTTAGGATATATCAAGGATAATAAAAAATTTCTTAGATATTTAGATCACAAATAATAGATAATTTTGATATAAATTTGGATGGAACACTATAGGTCTCTAAAAAATGTCTTTAGTAATGACGTCAAGGGCTTATGTTAAATGAGTTGATCTTTGAATTGATGACATGATTTTGAATTAATCATTTCCTTCTTTTTATTCAGACTTGATTTTTGTGAAATATGATTGAATTAGATCAGTTGGTGATGATGGGACCTATCTTTGCATCGAATCATGATCTACCTAAGTGGGTTAATTAATATAGAGAACATGGTGGGAACATGCCTAATTTTGGCCCTTGTGGCACCCAAGATGCATTCATATTCATCCAAGTGTCACTTGCACTATGATTTTCCCAATGGGTGATGTTATTAATTTGGTATAGTGGGTATTTTCTAGGTGTATGGTCCTTTGGGTGTATGGAATTATACATGGCACATCCTATTTGTATAGGGATCCTAAACTGTACTATACTAGGACACCTTTAAAACCTGATACGAGATATTTATCCACTTAGTGTATGAAAGTATACATGGTGCATCATGATTGGATCAAGATTACTAGTCTATACATGGCTTTGATAGATCTAAGACTTAAGTATAAAAACTATCCTCTAGGTGTATGAAATTACACATGGTGATCCCTAAATGGGTGAAATATCTCAGGGTGTACACAAATCTAACACCTCTAGGACTTGGTCTGAGAATTTTGGCCACCTAGCATATGAAAGTACACATGGTACCTTATGATTAGATTGGTATTCCCAATCTATACACCTGATATCTATAAGACATAAAAACTATACAAAAGGACTAAGTAATTATTTTTTTTTAAAAAGGGAGGGTTACATAAATATTATAATTAACTTCTAAGAGGGCACCAACTAAACTCTATGATGCTGACTATTTTCTAGAAGAAAAAGTAGTGTCTGAAAAAGAAATTAATTAGAGAAATGTTTTATAAGAATGATAGGACTAAATTTTTTGAAACAAAATACTACAAAATATACATAAATATAAACAAAAGGGGGATTTATTAGAATTTGTATAAATATTGAAGACTAAAACCTAATTGATGTTCACTTTTGGGGATCATGCCCGATGTTTTAAAACAAGAAAAGGTTTAGAGTGGGATCAATAAGGGATAATATTTTAATAATTTTACCTTAAGATGGGTCTCTTTTTATTTTGAAAAAATGGACATGTTGGTCACAACATAGATATCAAGAAGCAAGTGAAAGAGCTATTGAGAAAGGGTTTGGTCGAGACAATTTAAGCCCATGTGTAGTTCTAATTGTGTTATTACCTCAGAAATGTGGGTAATGGAGAATGTGTATGGATTCACATGTAATTAATAATATTTACATTAAGTACATGTTTATATTACCAATAATGGATGACATAATGAACTATTTTATTGGAGTTATATATATACACATAATATTTTTAAACTTTATCATTTATTGATGTTTTCTCTCTTAAAACAACCTATCAAGTTTCAATATCCATAAAGGGTGCACTATGAAATGAGTGAATAGACCATTGGTGATTCATGAGAGACATTTTTGTTTAATCTATCATGCCTATATCCACTACAATTCCCTCATACTTGATCCTTAAAGAAATTTTCCTCATTATAATTCCTAACTATATCAAAATCCATGTTTTATGACTATAGAAATTTAGAATAATTTAGTATTTCTTGCTTCCAACTAATTTTTGAATTAAGTCAAACCATATCAGTGTAATCAAAAAGTTACGACAAACACTTCACAACTAAGTCACCCCTGGCCAACCTAGTTCGAGGTTAAACCTTCATATTTTTAACTACATTGAGGTTAGTTGATGGAATTGGCTAAAACTTAATAAATTCTTAACATCGCTCACCACTATAAATAAAATCCACCATTTCAATATAATTGAGAGGAACATTCATTTTTGCATGGTCATTGTTCACAATTATGCTTAAGTATACATTTAGAGAAGACATTGCTTAGATCTTATCTTGGAAGAAATTTTTTTATCTTGTGGAATATTGGATGCAATAGGAGTCCTTTTAACCTAGAGTTTGATTCAACCTTTGTGATCCTTACAACCAAAATAATCTCTTTCAAGACACCATTAACCAAGGGGGAGATTAATGATTGACAAGTTTTGATCAAAATAAATATATTCTAACCCTAAATAATTAATTTAATATATATAATTTACATAATTAATAGCTTGAGTTAATTTATAACTCCTTTTTTGAATCTCCTTTACACTTATACTTAGTGTGGCTTTAGGGTTTTTCAAACTTGCCATTGTCCACCTTAGGTGACCTAGGTACTCATTTGCGTATTATAGTTCCTTATCCTTTTTAGTTTGTTTTTAATCATCCCTTTTATTTGTGTTACTAGGTTGGAAATACTATATTAGATTAATTCCAATATTAGATACCCTATTAAGGTTATTTCATTATATTGATTGTTTATAGGTTTTGAAACCCTCTCTATTGATGTTGTTTCATAAGTGTTCCTCTGGATAGGTTTAGAAAATCCATTTGGTCATATATTGATACACTAAGTATCAAAGGGCTCTATTTAATTTACCTTCTCTAATTCTATATCTATTAGATAAGATAAATTAAAGGTCAATCCTAGCTCATTGCATACATTTTAGTGAAACTGAAGTGAACTAAACATTGCATTTTATATTTTAGAAAAATATATTGGTATGGGTGAATACATTTTTATTCCTCTATCTTTTTTAGTAGACTATATCAATACAAGCCAATCTAGTCTAATTTATATGTGTTTTCAAGAAGTTACATCGATGCAAGTCAATACAATTTTAACTATGTTTTTATAGTAGACTACATCAATGTAGGTTGATACCATATTACAATCATATCTTTATTATTTTCTTTAGTTAGTCAATTATATTGACCAAATCTGATCTAATTTTATTACCTAATTATTTTTCACCCAACTATATTGACCCTATCTAATATAGTTTTTTTTTAATTATTTTTTTGTTAGCTTTATTAAATAACTTGATTTAGTTCTCTATCTAAAGTTTTTATTTTGTAAAAAATATTTTACTCAGAAAACTATATCGACCCTTGTTGATATAGTTATGTGTTTACATCCTAGTAATAAAATTTACCAACCTTGTCTAATTTAGTTTATTCTTCCTATTTTTAGTTATATTTACATAGACTATATCTTCCAACATTGATAAAATTTTTTACTATTTGAAAAATTACATTAGCTTTCACTGATATAGTTTTATTAGTTTTCATTTTTCAACATAATCAAGGTAAATAAACTTTCCATTTCAGTTATTAATCACACATTTCCTTTCAAGTTGCCTACTTTTTTATTCACTGAATATTATAAATTGATTTTCAATATTAATTTCTAACTTTTATTTTCTCTTTTTTTGCCTTTCCTTATAATTATGTTATGATAGTTTTTAAACTACTTAGCTATTGTCATGTAGGGCTACACCCCAATAGTCATAGACATAGTACAAATCTAAACATTAACTTTAATTTCAATGCACCTTATGCTATATCAAAAACACATATGATTCCATTTTCATTGAACTTTAGGAAACTAACCATCCATCTAATTATTTAGTGCACTAGTTAGCAGTTAGCACTAGGGAGTTACTCACAACTTACCCTTGAAGTTGGGTTTGGTGGGTTATAGGAATAATACTTCCTCCATAGTCAATGATATAAGATATCATGATAACACTATCTAATGCACACAAGTGTCTTTGAGAGACTAAAAATCATTCACTTCCTTTTATAACATTTACCTGATCCTAATTTCAAATAAGTAGTTATCAAAAAATAGTTAAAATTTTAATTTACTATTTTATATTATATTATGTATCTTATATTATCTCAGATACCATTGATATAGTTCTATATTGTACATCCTAACTATAATGTTAGGACTTGTTTAAAAGTCTTAACTTTAGTTTAGGTCATTAATTAATAATAAATTATAAAGGGGCATGCATATTTATTAACAAAGACACCCCTTTTAATAATTTTTGTCATATTTACCTAGTTTGGTTTGATATTTTGAGTTAATAATAAAACCAAATTACAGGTTGAATTCTCATGGAGAGTTGGTTATCTGTTTAGTTGGATTTACCGGTCATAGGTGAAAACTACATATTCATGTTTGTGTGAGTAAAAGGGTCAAAAACATATCGACACCCTTTTTATGTATTTATTTTTTTATTATTAATAAAATGCTTGTGGACCCACCTTAGTGGGCAATAATTTACCCTGAGAGATTTTTTTTAGTGAAATAATTCAAGTGTTATCAGTGGTATCATAGCATGGTAAATAAATTATGGTAATCTTGGGTAAAAGAAGAGGTGAAATAATTCATGTGATTTGACAAGGAAGGTTCACGTGAAGTTAATTATGCAAATATAAGGTATGCCCTTTATTAAAACATGGGTGTCAACATTTGAAAAATTATTAAAATATCAAATTTATCAAATACATTATTTTTAAAAGAGTATGATTAGAGGAATTTGATAAATTAATAATACATTGATTAATTAATTTTATGGCTATATTCCTGAAACACCAAAAATAATCATCATCTACCATTTTTGAAGACTAATTCTCCTAATTGAAGCCTATAAAAATTATTTGTTTGATTCCTATTATGAAAAATCTACCCAATAAGCCATTTGTACAGACTTTTAATCTTGAAAAAAACCTATAAACATATGGTATGGTCTCCATCAGTTTGTATAAAAAATCTAAAATGGATCTGGATGAATTTCTATCTATTTTAAGATTATATTTGCCAAAATTCACATCTAAAATATTCCTAAAAGCATCTAAAGTCATTTTCTAAGCTTGTACAACCTCCATGAGCACTTTTAAAACCTACATAACATCTCATTTCCCCCATCCATCATCCCTATTATTATAAATTTCCTTTTGGTACCTAAAATTGGTTTAAATATGCATTTATATGACTTGTATGGACTTGTACAACATGTATATACTTGGAAATCACTCATAATTTTTTTTGATCAACCATGGCATCTAGGTTACAAGCATTGTGTGGAAATACTAGATTAAAATAATTTTTTTCATTTTCCAAAGTTTGATAAGATTTGATTTAAAAAATTAGGGTTTGGGGCCCCAAAAAAGACAAAGCTTTATTAACTTTTTTTCAAGTTTTTTCATGGATGAATTAATTTTACTTGGTAAATTTATTTTTTTAAATTTTCATAGAGGAAAAACTCAGGTTTAAATATATAGTCCTCCTTATATGTCTTGTAAAGGATCATAGAGTAATTGGAAAGGATAAGTTTTTCAAAACCCTTGGAAGTTGAAGTTCAAGGGTTCAAATGTCTCTTTTGGTAAAACATTTCTATTTGGTGATTTGATTTTTGATAGAATATTCCTTTTTTTGGGAATCTTTTGCATATTTTGAACATTATAAAGGGCATAAATATGTAAAAGAGTGAAATTTAGTGGGTTAAAAATAACATTTGTTTTTTTATTTGGTGAAATAAGGGTGTAAATCTTTTATTTTTTGGTGAGGTTAAGTAAAAAACCCTATAGAATCATTGTTTTGTGCAAAGTGTTGTGTGTGTGTGTTTTTCTTTCATTTTTTGCATTTAATTTCATTTCAAAATGTCAAAAATTTAATATTTACTTTTAGATAGTGAACTTTTAACAATTTCCAATTACATAGATTGGAAATGTTTGATAGAAGCTTCATTAGTTTTCAATGAATTATGGGATGTTGTGAAAAGTAAAAATTATGTGTTACCTAAAAAAATAGTATAGACTTGATATTTTCAGTATGTGTGATTCTAAAGACATATATTTAATCAAGTTTTATTACTCTAGAGATACTTATATCCATATTGAAAAATATCCTCATAGTTACACTTCATGGAAGATGTTATATGACTTGTCTGATGAGAAGCCCAAGCATATGAAGAAAAATATACACATGAATTTATTTACTTTGTCATTATAGGAAGATAGGGATATAAGAGAGTACATGTCAAAGTTAACTAATATTTCTACTATGTATACTAAGGTTAGATTTGGTAAACTAGATGATAATCTCATTGTTACTATTGCATTGAAAGGATTATCTGTGTTCTATAGAAACTTTGTGGAAATTTTACATCTCTCTAACAAGATCATAGACATAACTTTTTAAAAATTGGTTGAGTTGCTTATTCAACATGACCTCTCTCTACCCAATAAATATATGAAAACAAATGAAGCCCATGTTATAGAGTCTAAACCTAGTTCTTCTTCTAGTAAAAAAAACTATAGAGGGAAAAGTTATAGAAGGGGTAGACATTATAGAGGAGGTAGATTTCAAAATAGAGCTAGAGGATGTAATCAAAACAAATATTCTAATATATAATATAGCCATTCTCATTCAAATGAGATAAGTGATAGATAACATGCTCAAAACTTTTATAGAGACATAAGTTGAGGTAGATCAGACATTCATTGTCATAGATGTGGGAAATTTGATCATATTGCTTCTTTGTGTAGGATTACTTTTGAAAAAAATTAGAAATCACAAAAAGTGGCTAACTCTAACTCTGCTCAATATGTTGACCATGATTATAATGAGTCAATCAACATTTATTATATGGAATATGAGGCTAGAGATGAGTTTATAGATGTGTGGGTTTTAGATACATGAGTAACCAAAAACATGACCTTTATGAGAGACTTATTTTATCTTTTAAATAATCATCTCTCACTTTGGTATCCTTGGCAGATAAGTCTAGCATACTCCAAAGGCACTTGGGTCTATTGAAATTCTTCTTATTAATGGTTCTATAAAATACTTGGAGAATGTTTGGTGTCTTCCCATATTGCAAAAATATCTTCTTTCCTTGGTAAATATTTATAAGAAGGGTTATCAAATTTTCATTTAAAATGAGCTCATTTATTTTAATTCAGTAAAATATGGATACAAAACCATGTATACAAGTTATGAGGATGGATATTTGGTTCGTTTGCATTTCAAAGTGATTCCTCCCATAGTGGAACTTATGGTATTTGTTGATATAGGTATACGTAATATGTCTACAGAGTAGTTGTGGCATCTCTATTATGGATATTTGAATGATCACTCTTTAGTGGACTTATAGACATATGGTATGGTGAATGGTTTTCCCACTTTTAACAAAGATAATATTCTTTGTGAATAATGTGTTTTAGGGAAACATAATAGGGAAAATTTTACTAAGAGTTCTTCATGGTGAGATAATAGATGTTTAAATTTAGTTCATAGTGATGTTTTCAACATGAAAAAGTCATTCATTAGAGGATGAAAATATTTTATGTTATTTATTGATGATTTTTATCAGATGACTGGGGTGTTTTTTATGAAACATAAATCAAAGGTTTTCACTAAGTTTGTTTTTTTGTTACACTTAGTTTAAAAACAAATAGGTTAACACTTAGCCACTCTTCATTCAGATAATGGTGGTGAGTATTCTTCAAATATTTTTTTGGATTATTATTGGGAACATGGAATCCATCGACAATATAGTAATGCTTATACTCCACAATAGAATGGAGTATCTAAAAAAATGAACATGAATTTAGAGGGCATATATTGAGCTATGTTTCACTATAAACAATGTGATGATAAGTTTTAGGCCAAACCTATTGGTATTGCAATGTATTTGAGAAACAAGTCTCCTAAAACTACATTTTTGGGTAAAAATCCATGTTAATCTTGGTATGGGTTTACACCAAAAGTTAATCACTTGAAATTTTTTGGATGTCTTTGTTTTTTTTTAGTTCCTAATGAAAATAGAACTAAGTTGGAACAATGAAGTATAAAATTCATTTTACTTGGGTATTCAAAAAATAAAAAGGGGTGTCATTCGTTTACACTAGATATAGGCAAATTCATAGTGAGTAAGGATTTGATATTTGATAAATTTGGTATAGTGAACATTGTAGAGATTGACTCACAATTTGAGAGGTTACATAAAAAGATTCAAAAACATGTTAAGGGATTGAATAATGTGGCTAACTTTCATAGGTTGTGGTATGCGACTAGTATCCCTTTCATTCATTCTAGTTCCTCAATTATTTCATAGGATAATAACTTATAAAATGTTAAAAATTTGCTAAGTCTTCCTTCGAATGATACACATGAAGAGAATTCTTGGGTTCCTAATCTTAAAAATTTAGACAAGTATCCAAAATGGGCTAAAAGTATTTTTATGGCTTAAAAGCATATGAAGTTGGTCTAATAGATCCTAGGATCTCTCATAAATAGGTAAATTATGTAATGGTTATTACTACTTATTCCATTGATCCATAAAATTTTGAGGAGGATTCTACTAAATAGGGTTGGTAAAATGCAATACAAAATGAGTATGATTCCATTCTTAACAATAATACTTGGGTTTTGGTTGATCTTCCTCCACATGTTCAACCCATCATATGTAAATGGGTTTATAAGTTCAAGTATAAATTATATGGATCCATTGATAAACATAAGGAAAGAATTGTTATGAAATGTTATATGTAAAAATAAGGAATTTATTTTTAGGAAATGTTTATGCCAATTGATAAATGGCACACTATTCCTATGGTACTTGACTTAGCAAAAAAAAATACTAAAAAATACATATTATGGATGTCAAAAGTGATTTTTCAAATGGTGATTTACAATAAGTGTATATGAAACAACCCCAAGGTTTTGAGAAAGTGGGTATATAACAAAAAGTGTGTAAATTAATCAAGGCTCACTATGGGCTCAAGCAGGCACCCAAGGCTTTGTATAAAAAAATGGATTCTTACTTACATAAAATTGGATTTATATGTATTGAATTACATGATACTCTATATATTCAAGCATAAGAAAATAATTTGGTAATTAATTTTCTCTATGTCAATGAATTGTTTATCACAAGAAATTATGAAAACCATAACAAGCCTATGAAGAAATAACTAAAAGATAGGTTTGACATGGCAAATCTTGGACTTCTTCACTATTACCCTATCATAGAACTTACTAAGAAAGATTAAAGTATTTTCATTTTACAAACTAAGTATATTTTTGATTTATTAAATAATTTTAGCATCAATGATTGCAAAATTTCCCTCACTCCCATGGAAAGTAATTTGAAATTATCCAAGAATCATGGTAGTGCACTTTTTGATGGCACCAAATATTGACAATTAGTGGGATATTTGACATACTTGATGGCTATCAAGCCCAATATATCATTTATAGTTGGAATTTTGTCTAGGTTTATGCATGATACTAGAGAAATTCATTAGCATTTATTAAAAGGATTACTTTATTACCTTCAAGGACTTAAAACATATGGCCTTGTGTACTACCAAAATAAAAAATCAAACATTTTGGTTATTGTGATGCATATTTTGGTGGATGTGTGGATGATATAGTGTTCAAAATAGGTTAAAATATGCATATGGGTTAAATTTCCATTGAATGGTGTTGTAGGAAGCAAGATACAGTGAAAAATTCATTAACAAAATCATAATAAATCATAGCATGGGATGCTTCTAAAGAAATTATTTATTTATGGTGCATTATTGAAAATATTTAGATTTATCATATTGTTCCTACATAGTTATACATTGATAGTAAAAGTGTGATCAATATTTCTAATAATCTAATTTTTCATGCCAAAATAAAACATATGGATGTCAAACATCATTATTTATGAATGTTGGTGTCAAAGAAAGTACTTGATCTAATATAATACCTAAATGTTGATCAGACATTTGATATATTAAAAAAACCCATTGTGTTGAGATGTTGTCATTGATGTCAAAGGGTTTGCTATTTAGTAAATAATATGGTCATTGATGTCAAGGAATTCATGCATCAAGAAACTATCGACTGCATTATGCAGTTACAGACTGCACTATGTTTTTTATGAATTACATTAGGTTTGCTCCAGATTACATCAAGTTTGATATGAATTACAACAGGCATGCTATGAACTATATCAAGATTATTATAAATTAGATTAGGATTGATATATACTGCATCAAAGGTGCTACAAATTACATTAGATCTATTATATATTGCATCAAATTTTATATGGATTACATCAACCTTGCTAAAAACTACAATAGGGGTGCTACATACTACATTAGAGCTACTATGAACTGCATCAATAATATGAAAGACTTCATCAGGTCAAAACTAAATGTATTCTAATGATAACTAGGTCTATCCTAGATTCATTTCACTTAGGCTAACTTATGTGAGTGAGCTTTTATATAAGTTAATGGGAATTATGTTTGCAAAAGAGAATAAATCATTACATATCCAACTATAGAGTTTTGTCTAGCCGACCTTCAAGATATTATTGATTACTATCTTTTATATAGGTGAAATCAAATTTTCCTTTTGTTGTATGGAAATAGAGAATTATTATTTGCTAAGGATTAGATCAGAGGTCCATTGAGGAACAAATGGCTAGAGATGTGTGAGTATGAAATCATCAAATGATTCATATAGAATCTGATAAAAGAGATGAGCAAATAAGGTAGAGAGGACAAAGTCTTTGAAAATAAAGAGTAAAGAGAAAGAGATCCTAATGTGTTTATTTGATTGATAAGTAGAAAAGTAGCATATTAAATGTGGGGTTGATAATCAAAGAGAGCATAATTGTACCATCATTTATTGATAGAAATAACTGAGAAAGGTGGATGATTTGAAGAAGATGAGTTGGTTCTTGGAAAAGGGGGTTGAATCCTCTTGTATATTGGTATCTACAAATCAAGTATTTGGTTCTTCTTAGCAAGTGGGTGTTTGCATAATATTTTTGTCAAGTTGGTGCTTGACTATTTGGGGTTGGTGCCTCAAGATGAGTGGGTGCTCAACAATATTGTTGACTCATTGCATATATAATTTATGAAAAGTAGTCCATGTAGTGATCACTATGGGTTTTATTCCCTTTAAGGGTTTCCCACCTATATCATGTGTTATGTCTTTATGTTCTTTGTTGTGGTTTTATTGCTATATCAATTCTATTTTGATGCTTGACTAACGAACTAAAGAATTAGAATAAATTTTTAATATTTCATTGATTCACCCCCCTCTCGTTGGTTGTGGTTCCAATAATTGGTACCAAAGTAGGTCCTTCAAGGTTAGGATTGATAGCTAGAAGGTAGATCCTAAGAAACACAATGCCTAGTCATCAAGTATAAGAAAGGTTTTCAATGAATAAGGCCCCTTTGTTCACTAGAACCAATTATGCCTTTTGGAGCATTAGGATGAAGACCTATTTGATGGATCTCATGTTTGACATTTGGCATTTAGTGTTGATGGATTTACTATCCCTCAAACTCCTCCAACTAATACTATAGGAAAGAAAGCAAATGAGAACAATTCAAAGGCTATGAATGCTATATTGTGTGTATTGACAAAATTTGAGTTTGTCAAGGTGATATAATATGAGTCAGATAAGGCAATCTAAGACAAGCTATGACTTATCTATGAAGGTGACACCAAGGTAAAATTGGCAAAGCTTCAAACCCATAGAAGATAATTTGAAGGTCTATATATGAAGGAAGAATATAACATTGCATCATATTTTCTTAGATTTGATGAAGTAGTCAACATAATTAGAGGTCTTAGAGGAAAGGTTAATGAGTCAATTGTTGTTCAAAATGTTCTAATATCCTTGACCTCAAGATTTTACTCAAAGGTTTCAATAGTTGAAGAAGTAAAAAACTTAGATAAGTTACAAATGGATGAGCCATGGAATACTTATTGGCTATGAGATGAGGAATGATGATGGAAGATCTTCCAAAAAGTAAGAAGCATTCAAAGTTGTAAAGAAAACACAAATCAAAAAAGGTTGAAATTAACAATGACACTAATATTGATGAAGACAAAGCTAAAGCCTTATTTATGAGGAAACTAAGAAAAGGTTTAGGTAGGTATAAAGGAAATCTACCATTCAAATGTTTCAATTATGGTAGGATTGGTCATTTTGTTTCTAGGTGTGTTCAAAAGGAAAAATGTGATCATGATGAAGAGAATAACAAATCTAACAAGTATGACAAGAGCAAGAAAAATTTCAAGCAAGGTGACTATAATAAAAAATTCTTCAATACCAAAAAGAGTCTATATTATAAAAAAGACAACAACACTTCTAAATTTAGTGATAAAGATATCTCAGATAGTGATGATTGTAGTTGAAACCACAAAAGTGATGAAGCTTTGTTCATGGCCATTGAAGTTCAAAATGGGAATAGTTTAAAATAACAAGTCTTCATGGATGATAAATAATTGGATGAAGAAGAAGCAGAGGTTGATCTTGAGGTAGAATTTATTAGTGATTTAAATGAATTGAAGAGTGAAAGAAAGAAAACCAAAAGTTGAAGTCTCTAGTCAAAAGTCATGAGAAAAAATATGTATCTTGGAAATTAAGATAATTAAGAGTGCCACAGAAGCTAAGGAGGTAATCAACAATCTCAAGATTTATTTAGAAGAAGTAAATGCAAGTCTAAATTCCAAGGAAGGAAAGTATAGTGAGTGTAAATCTGAGATAGGTTCATTGAAGTCAGATTTGGAATAGTTCACAGTCAAATTGAAAAATTCTCAAAAGATTTAAAAGAATAATGTGATTCTTGATGGTATATTAAACATTAAAATGTCTCATCCCATCAAAACATGCCTTGGATACATGAATAAGCAAAAGAGTAGAAAGGAAGAGAATAATATCAGTAAGCCAAAGACATATGTTGATGATCTTAAGAAATTTGAGATTATGAATGATAGTTAGAGGTTAAGATAGGTCAAGAAGATTAGATCTCCTCTCAAAAATAAGAAAAGTGTCAATGTGACTTTCAAAAATATTCTATGATCATTTCCTATCAGGCAACTGAATGTAATAAGGTATATGAATTTCTTCTATGGCTGTTATTTTTCTTGTAATTAGTTTAGACATAGAGTTGTAGATTGTCATCAAATAATAGAAACAATCATGCATGGAGAAGTGATATGAATAGTCACGTATTTTCAAAGGGATTCTCAAATTCA
Organism: Torreya grandis; assembly: GCA_037957365.1. Classification (NCBI taxonomy): domain Eukaryota; kingdom Viridiplantae; phylum Streptophyta; class Pinopsida; order Cupressales; family Taxaceae; genus Torreya; species Torreya grandis. The sequence goes on along the minus strand of JARHVA010002706.1, from coordinate 2,345,094 downwards.
TTTGTCTAATGGTCAAATATCAATATAAATAGTGTGATTTGTCAAAATTGTAATATAATTAGACATATTACAAGATTATATATATTGAGTTATGTAAAATCCCCTAGTCAAAATAGGAAGGTATATGCTTAAATTGACAAGAAGTTAGAACCTTTAAAAATACTGAAAAGGGAGAAAATGTGATGAACCTCCTACAAAAATTTACCTCTTATAACAGATTTAATCAAAATATGTGAAAATAAAATAACTCTTACCAATAACAGAAACACAGAAAGCTTATATTGATCACAGGCCTCTTCGAGGGGGCAACCTCCTTTGAGCAAGCTCAATACAATGAATTCGTGGATGCCTTTATTCGGCCTCAACACTTACTTATATACTAACTCTATTATAACAACTACTACTTCCCTTGTATGTGGGATAATTTGAATAAGTTCTAAGGGACAAATTACAAAGCATATGCATCCATAGCAATTAAGCACGGGTTCCTAACATCCCCTCCCTCTTAAAAAAAAGCTTTTCCCTCAAAGCTTCAAATGTGGGAATTGTTGTTGAATCTGGAAGAGTGGTTCCCATGTTGCATCTTCTGGTTGCATGCCATGCCATTGGATTAAGACCTCTGTGATGGAGCGGGATCGAAGTTGGCGGGTGCGCTTGTCCAAGATTGCTTCTGGCTCAAGAAGGATGGAGCCTTCATTATCAAGTGCTGGTAAAGCTGTCTGCACTAGGATGTTGGATCCAAGAACTTGTTTCAAATAAGAGACATGAAAGACGGGATGAACTTGGGAAGAAGGTGGAAGCTCTAACTTGTAAGCAACTGATCCAATCTTTTGGAGAACCTTATATGGCCCATAAAACTTTGGAGCAAGCTTTTGGTGCCCTTTTTGTTTTAGTGATGATTGCTTGTATGGCTGCAGACAAAGAAAGACCATATCACTAGGTTGAAAGGTACGCTCAGAGCGGTGTTGATCAGCCTGTTGCTTCATTCGGTTCTGGGCCATGTGGAGATTGTCTCACAAGGTGCGGAGAATTTGATCCCAGTTTTGGAGAGTAGTGTCAACTGCCTGAACTGGTGAGCTATCAGGATGATATGGAAGGATTGGTGGCGGTGCTTGACCATAAACTGCCTCATAGGGAGTCATTTTGGTGAGAGTGTGGTATGAGGTATTATACCACCATTCAGCTAGGGGAAGCCACTTGGCCCATTGATGTTGTTGTTCTGAAGCAAAACAATGATGGAAGGTCTCCAAGCATTTGTTGACGATTTCTGTCTGGCCATGTATTTGTGGGTGGTACCCAGAGCTCATTTTCAACTATGTGCCTGTGCGATGAAATAGTTCCATTCAAAAATGGCTAGTGAAAGTGGCATCATGATCTGAGACAATTGAAGAAGGAATGCCATGAAGACGGAAGATCTTATCCAAGAAAACCTGTGTAACTGTGGACGCTGTGTATGGGTGGCTGAGTGCACAAAAATGACTATATTTGGAGAGGCGATCGACAATGACTAGGATCACTGTCTTTCCCCTAGATTTAGGGAGGCCCTCAATGAAATCCATGGAAATATCTGTCCAGATCCTAGTAAGAATGGGCAAGGGTGCGAGCAAAATGGGAGTCAATGTGGTTTCACCTTTATGTCGTTGGCAGGTTTCACATTCGGCCACCATCTGTTTAATTTCGGTTTTCATGCCTTTCCAAAAGAAGTGTCGACGTGCCCGCTCATAGGTTTTGAGAAACACTGAGTGCCCTGCTGAGGGGGAAGCATGGATTTCATAGAAGATAGCCTGATGTAGGTCTAAAATTTGGGGAAGCACCAAATGACCCTTGTATCGCAGAGAATCACCATCCCATGAATAATATGGTACTACAGAGGGGTTAGTGCCCAATTAATGAATGATGTGGCATAAGGAGGGATCATTTACATACCCTTGTTGGATAGATTCCAACCATTTAGGAATGGGCATGGAGATGGCAGAGAGGGAAGGCTGGTCCTCAAAGGTTCTTAAGAGAGCATCAGCCACCACATCATCTTTTCCCTTCTTATAGGTGATCTCATAGTCATATCCCATGAGTTTGCTGACCCACTTTTGCTGAGATGGGGATGAGACCCACTGTTCCAAGAAATATTTCAAACTCTGATGATCAATTTTGATGCAAAAATGGTTTCCCAGTAAGTAGGGTCTCCATTTTTGTACTGCATGTAAAATTGCCATCATTTCCTTTTCATATGTGGACAAAGATAAATTGTGGCCAAAAAGGGCTTTGCTGGTGAAGGCAATTGGTCAGCCCTCTTGGAGAAGAATAGCACCCAAGCTGATGCCACTGGCATCACTTTTGATGGTGAAAGTTTTGGTGAAGTTTGGTAGTGCCAAAATTGGTGTACTAGACATAGCTTGTTTGAGTTGGATGAATGCCTGATCAGCTATTGCACCCCAGGTGAAAGCATCCTTCTTCAATAAGGAAGTCAAAGGAGTTGCAATCTTTCCATAATCTTTGATGAACTTGCGATAGTATCCTATTAGGCCTAAAAAACCATGAAGGCTCTTGAGGGTGGTTGGTTGAGGCAAATTCTGCATAGCACTAATTTTTTTTAGGTCCGCGTGAACCCCATTGGCTGAAACAATGTGCCCCAAATAGTCAATTTCCTCTTGACTAAATGAACACTTGGATTGCTTGGCACATAATTGATGGTCAGCTAACAATTGTAATGCCTTGTCAAGATGTTGGAGATGCTCGGCCCATGTGCAGCTGTAGATCAAAATGTCATCAAAGAAAACTAAAATAAATTGACAGAGAAAAGGCCAAAAGATTTTATTCATGAGTGCTTGAAAAGTGGAAGGGGCATTTGTAAGGCCAAATGGCATGACAAGGAACTCATAGTGACCCTCATGTGTATGAAAGGCTGTCTTGGGAATGTCATAAGGATGCACTTGAATATGATGATAGCCAGAACGCAGATCCAACTTGGAGAAGAATTTGGCCCCATGGAGTTCATCAAGAAGCTCATCGATGATAGGAATTGGGAATTTATCCTTGATAGTGAGGTGGTTAAGGGCTCAAAATTCAATGAAAAGGTGCCACGACCCATCTTTTTTGTGGACAAGAAGCACTGGGGAGGAATATGGGTTGGCGCTAGGGCGAATAATTCCAGACTTGAGGAGTTCCCGGACTAAGTTCTCAATTTCAGTCTTTTGTAGATGGGGGTAACGATATGGCCGAATGTTGGGTGGGATGCTTCCTAGAAGGAGAGGAATGTGGTGATCTTTAGGGCATGAAGGGGGTAACCCTACTGGTTCTAAAAAAATGGGTGTATGCTTGTCGAGTATGGCTTGTAAGTCTAGAGGGTGGTTAGGAGCAGCAGAGGGCTGGAGTTGAATGGAATGCAGTTGTGCAATGACCCCATGTGAGCCTTTTTTCAAAAAAAATTCCATGCAATGAGAATTGATGATGCTAGCAGATCCTGGTAATAACCCTTTTAAGGTGTGCTTCTGACCATTATCTGTGAACTGCATCCAAAGCTCAGAGAAGTCCCATAAAATAGGTCCTAATGTGCGAAGCCACTGTGCCCCTAAAACCACATCACACCCACCTAAGGGTAGGGAAAACATATCAGAGAAACAATTATAATCACCGATTGCAAGACGCACATTTAGACACTTCCCTTTACATGGCAATGTGCCCCCATTAGCAATCATGACTTCAAAGCTAGAACAAGGGTATATAAAATAGTCTGTTGCCTTAGCAATGCGAAGATCGATGAAATTGTGAGTACTCCCTGAGTCAATGAGGATTGTGAGAGGGATCTTTTTGAAGCACCCTTTAACCTTCATGGTTTGGGGAGTGGTGATACCTGCTAGTGCATGTACTGAGATCTCAGGTTGAGTCTCTTGAACCATTGGGTCCTCTTCAGTGTCGGGTTCATCTTGAGCATCTTGAAATTCTGGAATATCAATCTTGCTATCTTGTTCTAGTGGTGACTCCACATCTAGCAAGTAAAGTTTTTGTTGGACACACCTATGACCCTTAACCCATTTTTCATCACAGTTGTAACATAATCCTTTTTCTTTATGAGCCCACATCTCTGCCTCAGTCAGGCACTTGATTTGTGTGGTTATGGTTGTCTGCTGATTCACTGTGTTCTTTGCTAGTAAAAAGGTGGGAGGTCGACGCTATGTGGAGAGTTTATCTTCTGCTAACTTAGCTAGACCCAAAGCGTCCATCATATTTTCAGGTCAAAAAATTTTTACCTTCGAGTGGATCGGCTCTCTAAGGCCACTAACAAAGCAAATTTTGAAGAAGTCATCTGACAACCCTTCAGTGTGATTAGCGAGTTTTTCAAATTCAAGCTGATATTCACGAATAGTACCTGTTTGACAGAGTTTGGTGAGAGCGCTTGTGAAATCCTTGAATGCTGAGGGACCAAACCTACCCAAAATTAAGGATGCAAAATTTGACCAATCGGGTTCATCATTGGTCTTGAGATACCAATGGTACCATTGAAGTGCTTCTTGTTCCAAATGAAAGGAAGCATTTGGGACTTTGTTTGCAGAATAAGTATTGTGGAGGTTGAAGAATTGTTTAACTCGATATATCCATCCTATAGGATCTCTACCATTGAACCATGGAAAGTCTAGCTTAGGTCCACAAGAGAAGTTGGAAGTAAAGGATTGACGGTCTGAAGAAGACTCCTCCTTTGGCATTCGGTTGAGCAAGATGTTATTCTGTTGATTCAAGCCATGCATCATGTCAGTTAACTCTATAACCTGAGATTTCAATGTGGTGATTTCTTCCTCCATTATTTTTATGCCTGCACGAGTGGTGACCATAACCAGTTGTGAATAGCCAGGGATCCTTCGCGTTAAAAATTTTTGGACATTTTTTTTTGCTGCCTTTTTTTTTTTTTTTTTGCTTTTTTTTTTTTTGGTTTAGTGGTTGTTTCAGGAATAGATTGTCTGCAACTGTGTGGTTCAAAAAATCATCAACTGTGGATATGTTATTGTTTGCTCTCTGAACCTGATAAGTTGGATATGGACCCAAGGTTTTTGGCTACCTAAAGGATTTTTAAATTCTCTCTGGCCACCAAAGCTGTCTGAG
>JARHVA010002706.1:2320000-2335000 GCA_037957365.1 Torreya grandis | reverse complement strand
CTTGATATCACGTAAGAAGTAAGTCTAGTGGCCAAATTTTAGGAAAAAATAAAAGAGCCACACTTACAAGTAGTCCAAAAGATTTTGAAATATCTCAAAGGTAGTATGGACTTCAGATTTTGGTACTCAAAAACTAAGGATTTCACTTTATCATCATATACATATGCAGATTGGGCAGGTAGTATTAATATTAGAAATATTACAAGTGGTGGTGCATGTTTTATTGAAAATAATCTTATGTCATGGTTGAGTAATAAACAACCAATGTAGAAGAGAGATAGACAATAGGTTGCTTCTTGTTGCTCCAAGTGATAGCACCTACACCAAACTTAAACACATATCCAAAAGTAGATTTTTGATCTAAAGTATCACCAACATGGTCAACATCACAATAACTATATAAATTAACATTATCAATGGATGAATAAAATAAACTATAGTTTAAAATTCTTTCGATATAATAAATAATATTTTTAGCTAATTTCCAATGATCCAAATAAGGATTTTGCATAAATCTAGAAGAAACACTAACAACATATGAAATATCTAACCTAGTAATGGTTAGATCAATCAAACTTCCAATACATTGTCTATACAAAGTAGGGTTAGTTTTTTCACATGAAGGTTTAAGATAAAGTTTAACACAAACTTCAATAGGAATACTGGTAGATTTATAATAAAGATGTTAAAATTAACAAGAAGATTATGTGCATATAAAGATTGTGATACAATAATTAAATTTTTACCCTGAAATGTAATCATTCTTAAAAAATCATGTAGAATGCCTAAATTAGTCATTTCAAACATTTGACTTAGTTTATCCTTACATTTATGAATTAAACTAGTTAAATTACTAGTAATCAACAAATCATCATCATATAATATAATTAAAATCAAATTACCATTTTCAACTTTAACAAAGAGATCATTATCTAAATAGCAGTTAGAAAAATCCAATTCTTTCAAAAAAAAAAGTAATTTTAGAATACCAAGCTCGAGGAGCTTGTTTTAAACTATGCAAATAATTTTTTAACTTGCATACATAATGTTCTTTATTAGAATCAGTGAAACCTTTAGGTTGAGTCATATATATTTATTCTTCTAAATCACCATTCAAAAATGCATTTTTTACATCCATTTGGTATATAACCCAACCATTTTGAGCTACAAGAGTAATAAGAAGTCTAACAGTACTCATTTTTGCTACAGAAACAAAAGTTTCAACATAATCAATCTTGGGTTTTTGAGTAAACCTGCAAGAAACTAATCTAGCTTTAAACTTGTCAATTTTACTAATTGGAATATTTTTGATCTTATAAATCCACCTACGATGGACAATATAACTTTTAGGTGGAGGAAGGATAAGATTCCAAGTCAGATTTCTAATTAAGACATTACATTCATCTTACATAACAATATTACATTTATCATCTTGAATGGATTCCTCAAATGATTGAGGTTCACATTCATACATAGTCATTAAATCATAATATGAATGTTGACTTCTAGTTAATTTATTAATATTATCAATATTAGAAGACTAAATTAGTGATTCTTTCCATTTAAATCTTTTAGATTGAAAATGAAACTTGGGGGGTTCCTTAGACTCTAAGTTATCCATAACTGGATCAACTTCCTCAAGGGCATCTATTTCATCACTAAGAGAAACATGAGAGTTAGGTTCATTAACAAAAGAACACTGAGGAGGATCCATAGAAGGCTCACAATGTTTTTTTAAGAATAAGAATATTAATATTCTCAATAATCTAATTTTTAGATGGATCATACACTCTTAAACCTTTTATCTTACCTTGATAACCTACAAAAATGCAAAAATAGGAAGTGGAATCAAGCTTCTTTCTTTTAACTTTAGGAATAAAGATAAAATAAAAATTACCAAATATCTTGAGATGAGCCATGATAGTTTTATTTTTAGTCCACATTTATAAAAGGGTAGAAATATGTAAGGATTTGGTAGGAAATCTATTCAGAATATGAACATTAGTTTTCATGGCTTCAACCCATAAAAATTTAGGAACATTTACAGATTGCAACATTGTTCTAGCCATTTTTATGATGGTGTAGTTTTTACTTTCAATAATATCATTTTACTGAGGGGAATAGGGAGTTTTTATTTACCTTTGAATACCAAAATTAATTAAAAAAGAATCGAACTCGATACTAACATATTCACCACCATTATCAATTCTTAATCTCTTAATAGAAAAATCAGATATATTTTCAACACTAGCTTTAAATTCTTTGAATTTAGATAACACATCAGATTTATTTTTAATGAAAAAAGGGTAGATCATTCTAGTGTAATCATCAATAAAAGTATCATAATACAAAGAAACATTAAGAGATATAACTTTAAGAGGTCCTACAACATCACTATGAATCAATTCTAAACGATGTGAGGAATTTGGATCACGATTTTTATGGAAGTGATTAGTATGTTGCTTACTATGTAAGCAACCCTCATAAGTTTCATGATGAGCATGGATAGAAGGAAGTCCAACAACAATATTATTTGTAGGCATAGCATACAAACTTATAAAATTTACATGTTCAAATCTTTTATTCCATAACTAAGATTCATTCCTATTATGCGATGAAAGTAAACATGTAAAGGAAGGAGAAAAGATATATAAACCACTCTTTTGAACGCCTTTAACAATCAAAGAACCAGATTGATTTTTAATGGACCAACTATCTTTAAGTAATGTTACAATAAAATTATCATTTTTGAGTTGAGAAAAAAATAGCAAATTATTTTTAAGCTTAAGTACATAGAAAACATCATTAATAACAACATTTGGAAATTTTACTTTTCCCTATTTAGTTACTTCTAAAAAGAAATTATCTCCTAGGTACATTATTTCAAAGATATCTATAGAATAACATAAAATGTCATATAATAATTTCATATGGTGCGATGCACCGCTATATAAAATCCATTCATTTTCATTTGAAGCACATAAAGCAACATATAAAGCAATAATATTTAAATCTTGATTGTTATTTTGATTTTTATACTTGTTTTGATTAGATTTCTTCCCTTTGTTATTTTTAGAAGTTTGATTGTTATGTCTATCCTTATTTGTATAATATGTTTCCCTTCTATGACCAAATTTACCACACAAATTGTAATTTCCATTAAAATTAGGTGTACGATTCTTATTACCAAATTTCTTATTCCCATATTTACCTTTATCAGAATTGGGGTTAGATTTAAAGTTTTTAGTATTATCAAAAATATTATTTAAAGTGATAAGTGCATGAGTGTCATTCTCTTTACAATCAAAATTGGTCATAACTTTCTCTTCTCGAATTAGGAGAGTAGACAAAGTGGTAAGATCAGGGATATCTTACTTAGTTTCATACTTAGAATATAAAATTGAAATAAATTTTGTAAACTTTTCAAGAATATTTTGAATGATAAAATAAAGTAACTGATATTGAATCAAATTATAATTACATTCATCTAACTGAGATTTAATGTTTTTAATTTTATCAATAAAATTAATAAAATTTTCATCACCCTTCATAGGTGTAGTTAGCAATTCAAGGATTAATTTAATAATCTTTGAAAGGTGAGTGCCTTCATGCATAGACTCAGAGTTTTCAAACATCACTAAGAGATTCTTGTTTATCAATGTCGAGAGGTAATTCATCCTTAACACTCTACAAGATAATGGACATGTATTCATGTGATTTCTATTAAAATGCATTGATAAGCTCAAGAGTTACATGTCATCCAAAAGGGGCTTTTTTAAATTTCAACGAAGATATTCCATAATTTATAGGCCATAAATTCATCTTTAACATGAATTTTTCATATATTATAATTATTTCTATTAATAATTTGAGATTTATCTAAGGAAAATGGGGTGAATCCATAACTTACCTTTAAACAAGAAAAAAAACAAATGCTTAAAAAGAAACTATTTTAAATGAAAATTTGAACTATTTTCAAAATAAAGTGAATTACACATGTAAATATACTTAATTACATAATTTAGATGTCAAACAATGCAAAAAATTGAATTAAAGTTTCACTAATATAGGTGTCAAAAGAGTCACACTCAAAATGATAACTTAAAAAACTATTATTAAAAAAATATAAAAATAATAATAGTAGGCTTCAAAACAAAAAATGGACCACTCTAATGCATCTGAAAGATTCCAAAACCTATAGATTGACTCGTCACATGGCTATGTTTACCTAGATTTAGGTTTGGTCAAAAATTGAAGCAAAGTTGATAGGTTAACATGGGTTTTGAATGCATGAAACTTAACACACACACCAAATGAAATTCAAAAAGAAAATAAATAAAAGAGTTTTTAGGTGAGATTTGAACTCAGGACCTCCCCTTCACAAGTTTTAATCAAAATATATTTTCACCAACCCTTCTATGAAATTATTTTAACAATTTACATGCATGAATACATAATTAAATATTTTTAATTGGAAAATGAATTAAAAAAACAAATAAATTAATATGTATGGCAAGTGATTTGACATAGTGAATTGATTAACTTGATTATTCACTTTAGGATTAAAATTTGGTCATATAAAGGTGGGACCAGGTTTTTGCTTGTGTGGAAAATAACAATTTATTAAATAAATTATTTTAAAAATACTTTTTATCAAACTATTTAAAATTTTTACTTACCTTTATCATGCATGTGGCTGATAATGGTGCTCATGTAGAATTTCAGCAACTCATATCTCCTTCTACAGGCCTCACTTTTTCTGGAAATTTTACTAGGCCTCCTAATTTTGGCAAATAAAGCCAAGTAACCTTCAAAATCTCATATTTGGATCATAATTTTCTTTTAAAAATTTTCCTGGTTGTATATGGCTCCCATGAGAGAGAAAATAATTAAAAGTGGAAATCTAGAGCTCCTCAAGCCTTGATATTTTGCACAAGCTCTTGATATTGAAAAACTATGCTATTAAAACTTTTTGAGAGAAGTTTCATGCCAAGAATCAACAATTCTAATTTTTCTAGGCCATACACCAGTGCTTAAGTGAAGGAAAAAATAAATTGTTTAATAAATCCTCAGGTGATCTCCAATAAATAAATAGGCTTGCCAATCATTCAAACTCCCTTAGGCTCTGATACCATGAAATAAATTGAATAAATATGTCATATTCAATTAACATATATAGAAGATCTAGAAGTGTAAATAATGAGAAAAGTCATAGATCAATGTTGACACAGATTTAGGTGAGAAAACCTAGAAAGGTAAAAAACCCATAATAGTTGATATTCATATAATTGAGAAATATAAGACCCCTATACAATCCTTCTTATCTCACTTCTCCTTTACAACAAAATTTCTTCATAGAACCTTTGTAAATATTTGCCACATACAAATATTAATGTTTTCAAAATTAAGAAAAGTTCATTCAAACGAATAACCAATAGGGTTAAACCCTATTGTATAGTAAACTTTGAAAGGAAGTGACCATTGTGAATAACGGGTCCAACCATCCCAAAAAGACATTTAATAAACCATCAGTAACTTATTAACTAAATATAATATTATTATTTATTTACACAAGGTTTCTACCTCATGTTAATAAATAATATATATTTATTATTTAATAAATTACTAAATAAGGTAAGGATTAAATAATCACCACTTAAACATTAAATTCTCTTACATCTATCTCCATACATACCTTCTTGGGAAAACTCACATGCTCTTGGAGATAATGAACCACCTGATTAGCTCCCCCTAAGTACTTGACATCTTCAATGATTAGTAGGGGTAGGAATTACACCCAATTCCTATCTTAGTTGTTCAAATGTTACCTTTGGAATTGGTTTGTTAAAAATGTCTACAATCTGATCCTATGTAGAAACATATTCAAGTCTAACACTTTGTTCACTTACCTTCTCTCTTAGAAAAGGATACCTGATGGGAATGTCCTTAATCCTTGAGTGGATGATAGAGTTGTTTGAGATGCTTATAACACTTGTATTGTCACAATAGATAGGGATAAGACCATCATACTCCACCTTGTAGTCTTTTAGAGTCTGTCTCATCCATAGGACCTTAGTGCAACATAAATTTGTTGCAATGTAATTAACCTCACAAATGGATAATGCCACTGATGTTTAATTCTTATTTATCTATGAAACTAGGCACCCACCTAAGAAGTAAGCTACTCCACTAGTACTCTTCCTATCATCTAGACTTCATGCCCAGTTTGCATATATATCAGTTGTCAAATTGAACTCCTTTATCCTTAGAGACCACAACCCATACTCCATAGTCCCCTTGAGATACTTGAGTATAATTTTGACTGCTAGTAGATGATTTTCCTTTGGATCTACTTGAAACCTTCCCATAAGATCTATTGATTGCATGATGTTAGGTCTAAAGGTAGTGGTATCTAGCAAACTTCCAATCATTAAACTATATGACATCTAATTGACCTTTGGAGACTCATCTTCTTTATTTAACTTACACCCTATGAATATATGTGTATTAAATACCTTGCAATATTCCATATCAAACTTCTTCAACATCTCTTTTATGTATTGGATTATGAAATTAATATACCTTTTTAAAGATTGAGTTATTTGAAAACCAAGAAAGAATGATAGTTCTTCCAGCATGGACATCTCAAACTCTTTCTTCATCACCTCTTCAAATCCCTTGGTCATGTTCTCATTATTCCCACCAAATATGATGTCATCCACATAGACAACTAATATCAACTAATGGTCATTTTTTGACTTTATGTATAGATTACTATTTTCGACTCCTCTTTTGAATCCTTGATCCAAAAAACACCTATCCAACCTGGCATACCAAGCTCTAAGAGCCTGATTTAGACTATAAAGATCCTTTTTCAATTTGAAAACATATTCCTTATATCCTAATAGTAATAATCCCTCAAGTTTCTCTATGTACACTCCTCTTCCAAATTCTCATTCAAAAAGTCAGATTTGACATCCATATAGTATACCTTTAACCTTTTGAATCTTGCATATGCTAGAAATGATCTAATGGCCTCTAATATTACTACTAGTGCAAAGGTATCCTCAAATTTTACCCCTTAAAATTATGCATATCCCTTTAATACCAATATAGCCTTGTTCCTAGTGACTTCTCCATCATCATCCAATTTGTTTCCAAACACCCATTTTATGTCAATGGCATTATTGTCTTTAGACCTAAGAACTAGTTCCCAACTCTCATTTTTATCTATTTAGTATAACTCATTCATAGAACCTATCTAAAATTTGTGTTTTCTTGCTTCTATAATATTCTTAGGTTCAATATCAGATAAGAGATCAACATTCTCTTTTTTTAGATTACTTACCAGTTTTTTCCTTGTTTGCATACCTACATTCTTGTTACCAATGATTTGAGATTTAGGATGATCTTTTTGAATCTATATTTAGGGGCCTTCTGAGTCCCATATCTCCTCAACTTCTTCTTCTTCCTCATCAAACTCTATAGTGTCTTCTTCATCCTTTAAGTCTAGATTCTATAAATTATCCTTTGAATATGAGTGTGATTTCCTTGTCTCATCAATCATCACATTGGTACTTTCCACCATCTACAATAACCTCTTGTTATAACATCTATAGGCTAAGTTCATTGATGAGTATTCTAATAATATACCTTCATCAGACCTAAAATCAAACTTTCTTAAGTACTTATCATATCTTTTAATGAAACATTTGCTCCCAAACACTGTAAAGTGTTCCACATTAGCAGGTCTATCTTTCTATAGTTCATAAGGAGTCTTCCTTATCTATCCTCTATTCAAAATGTAGACTACAATGCTTAATACGTCTCTCCAATATCCATTAGATAATATAGACTCATTTAACATAGTTCTAGACATCTCTTGAACTATCTTATTCTTTCTTTCCACTACCCCATTCTGTTGAGGTGTCCTCACTGCTGAGAATTGTCTCCTTATTTCATAAACCTCATAGAATTCATCAAACTCATTGGACCAAAAATATCCTCCTCTATCATAAATAAGACACTTGATCTTCCCATTCTTCTCATTCTCAACAAAGGCCTTGAATGCCTTTAACTTGTCAAGTGATTTTAAATTTTCTTTCAATAATGTTACCCAAGTCATTCTTATGTAGTCATATATGAGTAACATGAATTAACTATCTCCTTGAATGATTTTAATCTAGTAGGACCATAGAGATCAGTATGTATTAAATCCAAGGGTCTTGTAGTAGATTACTCCTTGGACTTGAACTTTCTTCTAGTCTTTTTACCATGTTGACATGCTTGCAAAGTATATTTCTAGGTTTGGTGATCTTAGGCATGTTATGCACCAAATTTTTAGTGTTTATCTTAACTAAATTGTCAAATTTTAGATTACCTAACCTTTTGTGCCATAGCCAACCTTCATCCATTTTATTCTCATAAATCATCTCTCCTTCTTGATCTCAATCAAGACATATATATTGTTCTCAGTCCTCTTAGCATTAGCAATTAACCTTCCTAATTTGGCTCTCCTTATCTCACACCCTATGTCATGAAAGGTTAGTGTGTGTCATTGATTTCACATTTGAATTACAATAATTAGGTTATGTTTCAAACCTTCCACATAAAATACATTGTGTGTCTTGGTCTTCCCATTATCCAAACTTAGTATACTCTTGTCAACTATATTAGTAGTTGTGTTATCTCCAAACCTTACTATTCTTGAAAATTTATTCTTCAGTGAGATGAAATTATTTTTGTCTCCTATCATGTGACTTGAGAAACCAATATCTATATAACATTTCATGATTTCATATTGAATGTGAAAGGTAGTCTGAGCTAGCATAGGATCAATTTTAGTCTTTTGTTCTTCCTTAGAAAATAGTCCATCTTGATTCTTGGGGCTCAATATGATTAATCCTAACTTGTTTTGGCTTTCATACCAATGTTTAACCCTTCTCATACACTCTATGAGATTCATATATCTTGTTTAATCTTGAATTATTTATAAATTTAGTAGAACATAATCTTGTAATGTGTCCCATATTATGGCAATTGTAGCAAACAATATTTTGTACTTACCTCTTGATTGATCATTCCATTTCCCATGGTCCCATGATAACTTATCTTGTATTACATTGGCTATCTGATTGGTCTTTTCATTTTGGTACTCTTGACTTGATCTAACTTCTCACACTCTTTCTCAAACTTTCTCATCTTATCTATAAGCTACTCATGCTCAACCTTCAAGGAATATAGCTTTGTCTTCAACTGGTCATACTCAACTTCTTTTGATCTAAACCTTGTATTAAAACCATCTAACTAATTATTGAGATCCTTGAGAGTATTAATTTGATGCTTCAAATCATCAAGGGAACTTATGATCTCAGATTAAATATTTAATTCAAATTCTTCTTCTTCACTATCATAGTATACTTCTTCATCATGCATGTTGTCTTCTTCTTTTTTATCACTAGAAGTCTTATGGTTCTTAGGATCACCTTCAAGATGTTAGACTTGATTCAAAGTACCAAAATATGATACCAATTATTAGAATTAAAATCACTAAAAATGGGGGTGAATCAGTGCTTTAAAAAATTCATTCAATTCCATGTAAGCATACATGAACCATTCATACAAACATGAACATCTAGAAAATCATATCCAACCATACAAGATCATGAAACACATTACATATGTGGTAAAACCTCAAGGGGAAGAAAAATTAATAATATATATAAATGGACTAAAGTCCTGTAAGACAAAAACCAATCTTTAGTAAAGCACCAACTCCACATGGATCACCAACCGCAACTAGTCAAGCACCCATTCAATTAGGCTTCAGCAAGCACCACCATGCAAGGAGGCACCAACCTCCTAGATGACTCAAAACCAACTTAGTCACTTGAAAATTTGTTATCACTTTTATAAAACCTTTTTTTTATCATAAAACAAATCATGATCACCTTCTTTATCTCTTCTCAGTCTTCTATCCCTCTCAAATTGCTTTTTAGGCTTCTTCACTCAACTAGGTCTCTTCAAGACAGATTAGGTCATATGACCTTGATATTCACTTATAGTACCCCTATTATATCTTCATGATAGTTTATATATACCCATATTATTTTATATAATTGTTCCTTTATCTCTTCAAAGTGTTATTTCCTTCACTTTCACTCACTTCTTCTCAAACTCATAAATTAGGCCTATTAGGTCTTATTCTTATATAATCCTTTAGCTCATACACCTCTTAGTTGGACATAAATAATTGATCATTTAGATTAATCTTAAAATAGGTATTATAACACATTTCATACATTAATCAATCATTATAATAGGTCATCCTCAACTTAAAATACCAAAACATTTGTTAGGCCTTAAGGAGACTTAATCTAATTAGGCATTCATTAGTACACGTTACCCTTTGATCTCCTTAGAACACTTCCAAAATCCACACAAAGTAGGAAAAATTAATATACCAATAAAATATACCCCTAATAATCTCATCTTAGGTCCATCACATTTTCTATCTCCAGCCACCACTCGAAGCACACCATTAGTATTGTTCACATTAGGCCTTCACACACACATAAAGGTCTATCTTGAAAAAATAAAGATGAAATATTATTTAGACACACAACCATGAAAATAAATCACCTATATATTACCTAAAATCCCTAAAATAATTCACTAAGTGCATTATACTTCATCACATAGGGCAAAAAGACTCAAAAACAATCCTATAAATTATTCACTCAAAACTACCAATTTTCCTCAAAGACCAATCATGGTGACTCGGACCTGCAACACCTATATAAAAAATTTAGATCACTTACTATACATGTAGATGAACCTATGACATCTCTAGACCATCTTCAAATATAAACATCATATGGTCTGGTGGAAACTATTGGTCTTACAAACCAATTTGTTCAACTTACTACACACATATCTCATTGAGTCAAACAAGCCATTTTGGCTTGTTCATTTTCACCATGATACCTAAATTCCAAGAATTATACCAAGAATTAATAATATATACTAGTCCCAAATAACATCTCCATGCACTTGGTTTCATCACTTTATCATAATAACATATTCCTAATCATCTTCTCACTATTGCCTAGATTTTTCACTATTTCCACCATTAGGCCTATTAACGACTAGCTAACTTGAACGAAAATCTTAGCAAAACTTAGGGATATAACATATCAATAAACCTTAATGAAAATTAAACATGAGTATCAATCTTCATCCTCCATCCATTTATATACTTTGACTTGGTAAATTCTAACTACTACAACAAATCTCTAAGAAATTAACACTTTCTTATAGGGTCTACTCACACACCTGATAACTCAATCACACTTGGAGGTGACTGGAAGAGTTTAATACAACCTCCAATATCTTACTTGATAATATCAATCCATTATGAAATTTTTTTATCAACATCTTCAATATCATGTCCTTATAAGGGTTTTAAGAGGGTTTAAACTCATTTCCATTCTTAACAATCATTCATAAAGCATATCCCCTCAATCCAAAAATAAATACATGTAATTTTGAGCTAGGACCCTTCCTAATCTACCATGAATAGCTTAGTTTCCCATGCAAAGGTTTGATGAGCTAATGATCACAATAAAATCCTTCTCGAGTTGAGAACCCTTCATTATGTACACTCAAGAGACCTCTAAACAACTTTTCATGAATTTTCCTTCATAATAAGACCTAAAATTGCATGAAAAAACTTGAAAAAATATAACACATATCTAAAAATTATTACATAATCTCAAACATTCTGAAATCTGATCATGACCCCTCATTAGGCCACACTTTCTCTCTTTGTTCTCTAGACATTGATCTACAAATCACATTGGGCCTTAAAAATGACCTCCATGCCTCTTTCTATGCACTCTCCACAATACTCACATACTCAAAAAACCTCTCTCATTCTTAATCACTTCCTACATCCTCCAAATGCTTTGACAACAAATCATTATACCTCATTAGGTTAGGCAAGGTCTAGAAGTGGTCTAGGTACAGACTTAGTTTAAAGGTCCTACCCCTATAGGATCATCCTAAGACTATCATGAGTGATCCAATGCCTCTCATACATGATTAATCAACCTCATACAACTAATCATTCATGTATGCACTCATCTCACTAAGCCACCATGATCATACCTTCTTAAATGGTCTTTTTATGCTATGACTAGGCTTAAGCTACTCAAAGACCTATACTTTCATGCAAACATAAGGAATTATTTTCCTTCAAATTCTCTTTTTTCCTTAGAATTATATTTTATAACAACATCCTTCAGTGAAAATACTACATCAATGCCCTTCGTCACATCAACACACTACCAACTAGGCACACTCTCTTAATGACATAAACCTCATGTAAGATGTACCATTGACATCAATGACAATACTCAACATGTAAGTCAAATGTGAAACCAATGACACGCACTAAACTTTCATGATAGAGGGTGTGATATAAGGAGATCCAAATCTGGAAGGCTAATTTCTAATGATAAGATGCCTAAGAACAATCTGTATGTCTTGAATTAGATCAAGAAGGAGATATGCTTTATGAGCAAGATGGATGAATGTTGGATATGTTATAAAAGTTTGGGCCATATAAAATTTGATAATCTTGTGAAGATAAGCTATAATAATTCTGTAAATAATATGCCAAAAATTAGCAAACCTGTAAACACACTTTGTAAGGCATGTCAACATGGTAAGAAAACTAAAAGAAGGTTCAAGTCTAAGGAGTATTCTACTAGAATACCTTTAAATTTAATACACATTGATCTCTATCGACCTAAAAGAATCCAAATCATTCAAAGAGATATTTATTTCATGTTAGTCATAGATGACTACATAAAAATGACATATGTAGCATTCTAAAAAGAAAAATCATAAGCTCTTGATAACTTTAAGGCATTCAAGTCTCTAGTTGAGAATGAAAAGAATGGAAAGATAAAATTCCTAAGATTTGACATAGGAGGAGAGTTTTGATCTAATGAATTTGATGAATTTTGTGAGGTCCATGGGATAAGGAGATAGTTCTCAGTAGCTAGGACACCTCAACAGAATGGGGTAGTGGAAAGAAAGAATAGGATAGTTCAAGTAATGATAATGACTATGCTAAATGAATCAATATTATCTAATGGATACTATATATATTTAGTGAGAACTATAGTCTAAATTTTGAATAGAGGATAGATAAGGATTAATCATAATAAAACCCCCTATGAACTATGGAAAGGTAGACCTGCTAATGTGGAACACTTTAGAGTGTTAGGAAGCAAATGTTTCATCAAAAGAGATTATGAAAACTTAAGTAAGTTTGATTCTATGTCTAATGAATGAATAATCTTTGGATACTCATCATTAATCTCATCCTATAGATGATATAATAAGAGGATACAGAAGATAGTGGAAAGCACCAATGTGAATATTGATGAGACAAGTTCTAAGATGTCACTCTCTTAGTCAAAGGATGCATCAGAGAGTTTGGACTTCAATAATGAATAGAAAACAATAGAGATAGATGAGGAAGAATAAAAAGTTGGGGAAATATAATATTCAAAAGGTTCTTCAAGACAAATTCAAAGAGACCATCCTAAATCACAAATCATTGGCAACAAGGATGCATGTATCAAATAAGAAGAAAGTTGGTATGTAAGCTAAATCAAAAGAATATTGATCTATTATCTAATATTGAACCTAATAACCTTGTAGAGTCAATAAAATATAATTTTGGGGTAGGTGATATGAATGAGGAGTTAGACCAAATAGAAAAGAATGAGACTTGGGAACTAGTTCCTAGGCCTAAAGACAAGAATGTCATTGACACAAAATGGGCGTTTAGGAACAAGTTGAATGAAGTGGAAAAGTCACTAGGAATAAATATATATTGGTATTCAAGGGGTATGTATAAGTATAATGGGTAGAATTTGAGGAGACCTTTGCTTTATTATTAATATTGGAGGCTATTAGATTATTTCTAGTATATGCAGGATTCAAAGGGTTCAAGGTGTATTAATAGATGTCAAATCAGTTTATTGTAAATGGGAACATGGAAGAGTAGGTGTACATAGAGAAAATTGAGAGTTTATCATTATAAAGTAACAAAAACTATTTATGTAGATTGAAAAAATATTTTTATGGTTTAAAGCAAGCTTCTAAATCTTGATAGACCAGATTGGATAAGTACATATTAGACCAAGGATTCAAGAGAGGATTTATAAATAGTAACTTGTATATAAAAATTAAAAAATGATCATCAATTGATAGTGGTTGTCTATGTGGATGACATCATATTTGGTGTAAATAGTGAGAGTATGACTAAGGCCTTTACAGATGTGATGAATAAGGAGTTTGAGATGTCCATGTTGGGATAATTATAATTCTTCCTTAGGTTATAAATCTCTCAATAAAAAAGAAGTATATTCATTTCAAAAGATAAGTACATGAGAGAGATGTTTAAGAAATTTGAAAGGGAATATTGCAAGGTAGTTAGCACACCTATGATCATAGGGTATAATTTAATAAAATAAGATAAATCTCCAAAAGTCAATCAAACATCATACAGGTCAATGATTGGAAGTTTTCTATACACTAGTACCTCTATACCTAATATCATGCAAGTAGTAGGTCTTGTGGGAATATTTCAAGAAGACCCAAAGGAAAATCATTTTCAAGAAGTCAAAAGGATACTTAGGTATCTCAAGGGAACTATTGAGTTTGGGTTGTGGTATCCAAGGAGCAAGGAGTTTAACTTGATAGCCTATATAGATGGAGACTGGGTAGGGAGTTTAGATGATAGGAAGAGCACTACTGGAAGATATTTCTTCTTTGGAGAGTACCTATTATCATGGATAAGTAAAAAATAGCCATCAGTGGCATTATCTACTTGTGAGGCTAAGTACATTGTAGTAGCTTCATGTTGCACTCAAGTCTTATGGATGAAGTAGACCTTAAAGGACTACAAATTGGAGTATGATA
>JARHVA010002706.1:2205000-2315000 GCA_037957365.1 Torreya grandis | reverse complement strand
TACCATCATATTTCTTATTTTTATCATATCTTTATCTATACTATCTCTTTTTACACATCATAAAATGTTCTAAAATCTTGACATAGTAGAGAATATTTTCAACTACTATATGTCTATGTTGCAAAAAAATTGATTTTTTGCTAATCTCTACAAGTTTACCTAATGTTCCCTACATTTGAAACCTTTACATTTATTACATCTCTTTATTTATATATAACACTAAGGTAAGTAAAGATATATGTTTTTCAATTATGTCCTTTCATTTATCTTATTTGCTCCTTATTGCACTTTATTCAGCTTCAGCGTTGTGTGTTGTTATGTTCTTTTCTCAAAGCACCATCCCATGTTAAACTTACATGACATGTGATGAGATTTGATTGGGGAATATGTATACACATAATATTTTAAAACTTTATCAATTATTCATGCTTTTTATCTTGCAAAAAAACATCGAATCTCAATCTCTTTGAGTGCACCCCTTAAGGGTTGCACTGGGAAAGGGGTGGGTAAACCATTGGTGCTTCATAGGATTTTTGTCCCTTAATACCACTTATTATCTACATATCCATCTCCCAAAAACATTACCCTAATCTTTGCCTCCTATTTTTCACCCTCCTCTAGTCATTTCCCACCTTCATTATCCTTTCCCTAACCTAAAACCCTTTTTAATGGTTTAATTTACACTATTAGCCCCATCAACCTCATACTCAAATTGATAAAACTTGTTAGGGTCTAGGCCAGCCCCTAGCTAAGCTAGGCTATGACCTATTTTATTTTTTTCAATAATGATACTAGGTTAATTGGGTCAACTTTGTTAGCCTTAACTTTAAGAAAGGACTAAGGTTATATCTACATATATAAACACATCCATTTCATCATTTCTAAGAGAAGAGAAGAATAAGATATATATCTTGTGCATCTGCTTATCCACCATTCTATTTGAGGAACATAGCATAGGGTTTCATACTTTCTTTGGAGATATAGATCTTATCTTGTGGAGAAGTCTTTTAGATGCATTAATAAGTTGTGTAGCCTAGAGCTGATTTATCCTTGTCATCCTTACATACCAAAATACCCTCTTATGAAGCACCTTGGACAAGGTAGAGATTTAGGCTTGATGAGTTTGTCTTCAAAAGTAAGTATTCATAACTTTGTTCCTCCTTTATAAGATTAGATAGATATGCATTTGCATTCCTCTCCCATGCATTAGTATTTCATATACATTAATGTGAGTATATGTGTTCTATGCATGTTTACTTTTCATGTTTATTAACCCCCCCTTTGTGTGACATGCTTTGGTGAGTACTAGATTAGATTTTACTTTAATTGCTATTAGTTTATTGAATATGAAAATATAGGACCTAGTTAGGGTTATTGCATAGTTTTTTTTGACTGGAGGCTTTGCAACCATCCCTAGTGATATTAATTTGGTAAGAGATTCCTTCGCTAGGTCTAGCAGATCCATCTTGGTCATGACCCTGAATATATAATGTATCCACAATCAGAAGTGTGTGTAGGATTTATCTTCTCTGAGAAATGATTTATGTATATATTTGTTGCATTTCCCATTACATACACACTATTTCTCTTGGATTTCATGATTATAAGTCAAGATTAATATTTTTAAAACAAAAATGATAAATAATCTTACCAATAAGTTATTGAGGTTGTTTCTTTAGAGGTGATGCATAATATTTTAGTCACCTCTACTTGCCCATGGTGGAAAGACTAGAAATGGTATGTTGAAATTGCTTTCTAAAAGTATACTCATATAAAAGATTATGAATTTTTACCACCTCGTCTGCCTATGGTTGAGAATCTCAATGTTCATTGGGATCTTTGTCCTCAAAAGACCACTTGGAGAATACCTATTGAAACAATATGGAACGCTATTCTTGGTCCTAAGATATAACACTTTATGTAATGACTTTTTTTTATTACAGTGTCCCTCTTAGTCATCACCTTGTTCAATTACAATTTTCTTAGCCCAAATGTCTATCTTGTGGGAATTCAAAGATGCTTATGTAATTTTTTGACTCCTATAAGAAAAAAAAATTATTGGTATTGGATTCATGATTTATTTAGACCCTTTTAACTTGATTCATTTACCTTGAAGAATATCCTCGTGGGATATGTTTCCATGATTCCTGTAACTTGCACTCAAATTTGGCATACCTTTAGAATGGAAATTATTTTTTCCATTTCAAAAGAAAGAAAAGTATTTGTTTAGGCTAATTCTATTGTGAATTTTCATTTTCCTTCTTATAAAAAATAAATGATTATCTCTAATGTGTTTATGCGGATGCAAGTGTAAACAAACAAGGTGGATTTAAATGTCTCCCATCTCTAGACCCTTTTGGATCATTTGATATATGATTCATGTACCATAATTTGTGTTATAACCTCTTGAATTTATTTTCAGGACAATCTAATGAGGGGCACTAGCATAACCATTCATGTTGTCATTCTCACAATCATCCTAGGTGGTCCCCACTATTTTGCTATTCAATAGTGTGGTTGGGGGTCTCCTCCAAATCCTCTACTTGATTAGGATAAGATTTAGAATGGGTGTCTATGGACACCCAAGGATGGTTGGGATTCACTTACTCATGTATAAAATATTCCTAGTCTTTACTTTGTCATTACACATTGTTGTGTAGGGTTGGATACTGTGGATGAAGATGAAGGAGAGATGAACAATAAAAATTATGGTTAGGACCTTGCTCTTGTAAGAAAATATTTCCATAATTTTTGATAAGTAAATTATTATGATGAATACCCTCATGTCTTTGGATTTTTTTATATGGGTTCTCAATCTCTCATTTTGATTTTCTTATTCTTATTGGAGATAAAAAAATATATATTATTTATTGTTAGATATATTTTATGCCTAGTGTCAATTTTTTTGGGAATAGGTTTTACTATTTCTATTTTTTAGTTTAATATATAGATCTATTTCATCAAATCCCCCTCCACCAAACCAAAAAAAAACATTTGAGAATGAATCAAGGTAACTGTAACTTTTAACATAAAAATTATTTTTAATTATATTTCTTCTTGATATGTGTACAAATTTCTAACTATACATGCTTAGTAAAACTTTTTAATATAGTAATAGTCACTTTAAGTTACACCTACCCATTGGATATGTTCAAATTTCCATTGGATTTTTCAACAATAATATTTTGTGCATGTATTATTTTTTTCAACATCATTTAACTAATGGATATTTTAATGATGATTCATTTTTCACTCTTATAGAAGATGAGGCTAATATCATAAATACCATGTGTTTTGATACCTTTTTCATAGCTTCTAGCTCAAGTTTTCAATGATAAAATAATCAACGTTTTAAATAAAATAGTCTACCTTTGCCTCATTTTTTTAGGGACCCCCTTTGCATTCACATATATCCCCTCCCATATGTATTAGTATGTTATTGATCAAGTTGAGAAAAAAATATCTTATCAGATTGATAAACCACTATCTCAAGTTAAAAAGATTTAAATGTATTCAAAATTTCCATCCAATACAAAAATATTCCTATGTACTACTCCCCTTCTTGGATGCCTTCTAAAAATTCCCACCAAGACTTATAGAAGCTCCTTAAATATATTCTCTCAGCTAGATCATCATATGATGAAGGGTTTCCAAAGGGTATCTTGAAAATATTGTTTCCTCCCAAAAAAGGATGTAGGTTTATGTCTATTAGATCAACAATTTATTGATTTATGCACCGAATGAATCATCAAGTCCATTGAAGGAAATGAAGTTAAGGCATTATTTATTTTTAATTGTAATTTTGAATGCTTTTTGTATGGTCACTTGACTTGGAAAGGGTTGGGTTTTCTAAATATCCTCATTCTCTAGGCTCCTATTAAAATTGTTGGGTCAATTGTTGATAAAATCATATTTAAATAATGGGAGAAGATTAAACCTTGGTTTCTATGGAATTTTATTGGTTTTAGGAGCAGTTTCTCTATTAATGAACATTTTTTATGATGGTCACATATTATCAATTTTCTTCATTTCACTCTTGCCAAAGTTCCATGGGTGGGTGCCCTCATATTATTTAGAATAAAAATAAATTATGTGCAAGAAATTTTATGTAAACAAACTTGCTCTTGATTTTTTAAGTTGGAAGTCAAGTTTAAGTTGTGTTTAAACAAAAATGACAAAGAATATTAATAATAAGTTTTTAATGTTATTTTTTAGTGATGGTGCATAATATTTTAGTCACCTTTGCTCTCCTATTATAGAAAGATTAGAAATGGTATGTTGAAACTCCTTTTGAAAAATATACTTCTAACAAAGATTATGAATGGTTGTTGCCTCATCTACCTATGGTTAAAAAGCTCAATGCTTGGTGGGATTACCATTATTCAACCACCATTTGGAGTAGATGGATTCAAACAATATGTAATGTTAATCTTTACCCTAAGTTAACTCACCTTTCCTAGTGTATTTTTTATTATCAGGGTCTCCATTTTAGTCATCACCATGTTTAGTTAGGAGTTGCTCAGTGCAAATATTCATTTCATGGGCATCCAGAGACCCTTATGCATTTTTTTGGTTGAGTGTTAAAGAAAAAAAATGCTTGTTCTTGGATTCAATTTTTGTAGACCCTCCAGATTAAATTTGTTTATCTAAAATAATATCCTCCTTGAAGGTTGGTCTAAGATTCTTGAGAATACACTCAAATCTGACATACTTTTAGAATGGACATTATTATTTTTATTTCAAAAGAAAGAAATGCAACTATATTGGCTAATTCTATCATAATTGTTCATTGCTCTACTTATAATAAATAAATGAATGCCTCCAATGTGTTTATGTAGCTACAAGTTTAAGTAAGTAAAATGTCTATTGAGGTCTCCTATCTGCAGACCTATTTGGATCATTGGGGACAATGCATTATGTATCATTGCCTATGTTCTATCCTCACCTTCTAGGGAGGTCATTTTAAGGGGATGTAGTGCCGAATTGTCTTTGTCATTATACTCAAAGTTGCTCAAACCATACATATTTTCCTTCTTAGTAGGGTGGTTGGGGTCTCCTCTAATTCCTCGACCTACTCAATGAAGGATTTGGAGTGCATTGTCTCTGACATACCAAGGGAAATGGACTTCACTAGCTCATGTAGACAAGGTCACTCATCTGGTCTTGACCATTGCACCTGCTCGTGTAGAGTTGGGTGCAATGGAAGAATAAGAATTAAAGCATTGGCAATTACAATACCTGATGATTTTATTTTCTTTTTGATTATGGTCTGATGAATCCTTTAGCCAATGTCCCAAAGCTGCAATTTGGGCAAATCTTGGGAGGCTGCTCCATAGTCAATGAAGTCATCAGGGTGGATAGATGCTCATTACATTTGGTGATTATCATCGTTAAATTCCTTGTGCAAGAACTAAACATTTGCTGATCTCCTCATTAGATGTCAAGTGTTGGTGACATGTAACGTCAAACGTCAAGTTTGAAGCGGTGCTTCAGCCTTATAAAAATAGAATCTATAACTTGCAGTTAAAGAACAAAGCATTAAAGGAGTTCTAAGGAAATAACAAGCAAGTATTGAAATTTTATTAACTCATGAAGGGTTTCGAAAGGAGATGGAAGTGGAAGCATTGGTTGGGAAGATATTTTTGATTATAGGCATGTTGACGTTTGTGCAGAACTATCTTCCACCATAGGTGCAGCAAATTGTAAGCCAATGGATGATGCGTATATTTGACTACGTAAATCTGGATTGCCATATAAACATCCCTAAATTCAAAGGGAAGCACAAAATTGACAATAATGAGTTGTATGCAGATGCAAAAATGTATGTGGGAATTTTGGAAAATGCTGAGCAAGCTCAAAATTTAATGACGTATCTAGGGCAAAATAAAAGTGAGTTGGGCATCTCTCCTGATAGTGAGCAGGTAGTTCATGATGTGTATGAGGGAGTAAGAATGTGTCGAAGCCAACACACACGATAAGATAGCATTGGAAAAAAAGAAACTGTGGAGAGTCATGCTTATACTCTCAAATTCAACACAGTTGACCAGAACTTACTCAAGGCTTATCTTAAGCACATTTCTGATAGAGCAACAGAACTAAGATTGCGCAATAACGGACTGACCTTGTATACCAATGGTGGTAGCAGCGCTATGTATGGGAATGGATAGAATGGCATTCCTTTCAACCACGCCTCCACTTTTGACATGCTGACACTCAACCCCTCATTTAAGGAAAGGATTCTCAATGACCTCGATCGCTTCAAGGAATCCAAAGAATTCTGTACATATATCAGTCATGCCTAGAAGCACGGTTACCTCCTCCATGACCCTCTGGGAATGGGAAAATCAAGCTTCATCACTGCCGTTGCCAACTACATGAAATATGATATCTTCGATCTGGAGCTCACCAAGGTGTGTCACAACCAGGAACTCCGAGCCCTTCTCACCCAAACAAAGGAAAAAGCAATTATTGTGATTAAAGACATTGATTGCTTGCTCAATTTTATGAATAGGGAACCAAAGGGAAACCACAAAGAAAATAAGTTTGACAGTCAAGTTACTCTCTCTGGTTTGCTCAATTTCACTGACAGACTATGATCTTGCTGTGGATATGAGTGCATTATTATCTTTACTACCAGCCACCCACAGCACCTCAACCCTGCACTCCTCAGTTGTGGGAGGATGGACGTGCACGTCAAGCTCTCCTACTGCAACTTTGCTGTATTTAAAATTCTTGCCTCCAATTATTTGATGATACAAACTCATCACCTCTTTCCTTTGGTGGAAGGCAAGATTGTTGAAGGGGCTCAGATGACACCTGCTGAAATTATAGAAATCCTCATGAATAAAGTCGAAAATCTTGATGAAGTAGTAAGTGGTGTGATTAGTGCCCTGGATGCCAAGATTAAGGATAAACAAGTTTAAATTTTCACCCAATTTTTAGAGACTTGAGAGAGAGGGTGAAGAAAATTACGTCAAACCCCTGAAACACTTCAAGTCTTGAGTTTGCTTTAACTTCTACTTGCATGATGCATAAATATAATCTCAAAATTGTTTATTACCCCATGTCCAAAGCTGGGGTTATAGGAAGAGAAAAACAATTTTAATATTTGTGACGCCCTTTAAAAAATAGTCTAAACATTTTAATGATAATTTTTACAATAGCATGCAAAAGTAGAGAACGTAAATAACAATGTTTTGTGCTTCAATAACTATTGTAATGATTGCGTTGCTCCTATAAAATGTTTCTAATAGATTAATAAATTATGGTGAACAATTCTTTTTTTATATATAGTGATATATTTTAAATTTTAAATAAATTATAATATTTATGTATTTATAAATAATTGAATGTAAATTAATGTAATAATATATATAAATCAATATCAAGTGGTCAAAGTAAAAATAAATACAATAAAAAATAAGTGTATTTTAGTTAAAGGAGTTATAGGCAAAGACTTAAAAATATTATTATCATTCTAAACCAACTTAAGCATGTTAATATCACTCTACACATGTCATAAGAGTGTTATCAATGTTTTAGATGAAACACTAAAAATATGAAATAGTTAGAGGAGAAAAAAGATGATAATTGTTATATATTTAAAATGTGAAGAAAATAAAAGGAAAAAAAAAATAATAATGATTTATATAAGTTGTAGGCTTAATCCCACATTACAAAAGAAAATACATATATCAATAAGTGTTTCTAAAATTATTAATTTTAATATATTTAATATAATTTAATAAATAACATTTGATTTAGTTTCAAAATAAATTAGTAAATACAACCAACAATAAATAATTAACATTTCTAAATTTATTATGAAAGAAAATATATAGTATTTAAAAACATATTATAAATAATTTAAAATTTTAAAAATTATCATTTAAATTGGATTTGGAAGTTATTTCTTATTTATACTATCACAAGCCTTTTCAAAAAAATTAAAAAATAGTTAGAAACAAATGGTATGAACATTGTTGCTTTAGATCATGTAATAAAAAAAAACTTTGTAATGAGTAAACAATGAAATTTTTATGCTCCATTCTTTCATTTTCTTGATTTTATTTGCACATTGTGACTCTTATGTACCTAAAACCCTATATTTCTTCCTTTCCTTGAAATGCTTTTAATGTATTTGTATCATCATAAAAATCAAAGGAAAACAAAATGAACTGTTATATATTATGCCTATAAATAATAAGAATTGAAATATAAGAAACAGTAATTTTCATAAAAGAAATATCTTCAAAATACGTAAAATCCATAACATAAAAAGAACTTTAGATTATTTTCTAAAAAATAATCTAATAGAAATTAATATTTTTAACTAATGAAAAAATATATAGTTATTATTTGATAACTCGCTTTTATGTGCTTATTACATTTATATGAATGATAGATTGATTCTCAAAGTAAAATGAGCTATAATAATTATGTATTTATATAAATATAAATTTAAATTGTGACACTATTATCTTGTGAGTTAACAATAAAAAATTAAATTAAAAAAAAAAAAAAAAAAAAAAAAGAGAGAAAAAAATAAAAAAATTGATATACATAAAAATAATATCTAAATTAGAACAATAATTTTTTTTTTTAAAAAAAAAAAAGTCTAATAAACAAATATAAATTAACATCTAATAAATGATTTGGTAATATTTTTAAGTGTCTAAATTTTACCCCACTTTGAATTTTGTATAAACATATTTCATAATAAAAAAAGATATACAAATAATATAAATTCATTCTTGTATATTTAGAATTGAAATTGATACACATATTAACTTAAAAACTCATATTTAATTTTTTAAATATATATAAATAAGAATCAAATAATAATAAATTTTTAAATTTAAAATAGTGAAAAAATAAACTTATGGAAAAAAATAATAAAATTTAAATAAATGCCAATCTAAATATAATTCATCAAAAGTTTATTTAAAAAACCCTACTACTTATGGCCTTTAACGGTTAACATAATGAATGATTTAGTTATTTTCAAATTTATGTATTGAAACATAGTAAATTATTAGAACAGGGCCTATGTTTAAGGCTATATTAACTTATTGAAGAGGAGAAATGATTAGCTTTGATGATGGATGGGGGATTTTATCTTGGACCAGTTCTTAAGGATAAGTATTAGAGTTATAAAAATATATGATTGTATTATTAAGTTTATTTGTGTGGATAATATAAGTAGTGCATCTTTTTCATACCACCTTCATCGTATGGTGTTGGAAATGTTTTTTCCTGTCTTGTAAATATTGATGATACAAGTATTTTATAATTTTTATTATGTAGTTGTTTGTATGTATGTATGTATGTATGTATGTATGTATGTATGTATGTATGTATGTATGTATGTATGTATGTATGTATGTTATTTTTTGATATTTTTTCTAATATAAATTTAGAATATGAAAGAACTTAAATAAAATGGTATAATTTAAATGAATTTTTTATTATTTTAAAAATTTAATTATCAAAATAAAATAACAAAAAATTGCATAATTTTTATTAAACCATTTTTTATCAAAATATATTGAATTATTAATACTATATTAAATTTTCATTCATCATTAAAAATTAAATTTATATTTTTATAAAAATGAATAAAAAAATAAATAAATTAAAATAATATTAAAAAATATAATTTAAATATTGAAAACATAGAAAAAAAATAAAATTAATTATTAAAAAATCAAAAGAAAAATAAGAATTAGAAACAAATTGAAAAGAAACACATACCGAAATAAGGAATGCCAAAAAAAAATCTAAACCCTGTAAAAGAGAATAATTTAAACAAAGCACATGTTTTACTTATGAAACAAAGAGAGAAAATACATAAATTTCAAGTGGGAATGAAATGAAAGTATTTTACAAAAGATACATAAAAGTTTAAGTGAAAAGAAAAAGTTAAAAATTATTTAAAAAGAGACATATAGAAATAATAAAAAGTAAATATATTATATTAGTGTACATGTATAAACAAATATCAATAAAACATAATCAATTACATATTTGTAATATAATTATGCATAAAAATCAATATAAGAAATATTAGATGATTATTATGAAAATAAAAAAATAAAAAATATAGTGTTGGGGTATAAAAGAATGATCAATTTATGGTAAATAACTTTGAAAGGGTATTATTCAATAAGTTTGTCTAGTAAATGATCTATTCATGAATGTTGGTTTGCACAAGTAAGTCATTTTCATGTCTCTCATATTTTTTAATGGTTGTAGGTTTTTCTATGTGCATTGTTGTTGGAATATAATTTTGTACTTTCCAATTATGATCTCTTTCTTTAAGTATACATGTTGGTTTCTCTCTTTTTAACTGAATGTTTGAGAAAATGCATCTTTTAATTTTATCACTTGAGCTTCATTTCAAAATTTTGGGAATTGATGCATATTAAAGAGATTTCTTTCATTTTATGCATCCAAAATCTACCAATTAACATATTATATGATCCATTATAGTGACTACATAAAGTAATGTTTGAAATACTCTATGTATTAGGTTGGAGTCCAAGGTTCAGATAAGTCGAATTATTCAAGTAGAGTGAAAATATGATCTAAGAAATACACAATACGAAGTAGCTAAAAGTAAATAAATACACAACATGAAAATATTACATAAAGATATTGGATCCAAAACCAAACTTGTATTCATAAAGCTCAGAAATGTAAGAAGTACAAAGAGGAGAGTGTTGAGTAACTCTTCCACAAAATGTTGTTAATAAACCCTCAAAATAAAATAATAAATCCTCCACAAAAGGTGGTAAACAATGCCAAGAATGATCTTTCTGATGAATTTCATGTGAATCTCTATGTTTTTTGTCCACTAATGTTGGACCAGATTCTTACAAATTTGAATAGTACTCTAGTTGTTATAGTAGATGATGGTATGTCATCTAAATTAGATACCAAACTCTTTGAGAATCCCCTAAATCCAGATGGCCTCCATGGCAGAATTGATAACTCCCTTGTAATTTGTCTCAGTAGATGATAAATGAATAGCATTTTACTTCTTGCTTGATAACTAATTAGACCTGAACCGATAGAGAAACTATAACTTAAATTTGACTTACAATTCTGAATACCACTAGCCTAGTCTGAGTCAGTATAACTAATCAAGTAAATGTCAATATTAGTTCTGTAGTGAATCTTGAATCTATGTGTGCCCTAAATTTAGTGTAAGATCCTCTTAGTTGCTTTCTAGTGCAACTCATCAGGCTCTTGCATGAATTTGGAGACTAGGCCCACTACATATGATATGTTAGGTATGGTATGTGTCAAGTAGATAAGGCTACCCAAAATTTATTGATATAAGGTAGAATTGACCAAAGGTGAAGTAAAATATGACCTCAACTTGACTCCAAATAAAAATGGAGTTGGATTTGGATTATAATTATCCATGTGAAATTGATAAAGTAGATTCAGAGCATACTTAGGTTGTGAAAGAGTGATCCCTCAGTTAGACTGAGAAATCTGAATACCAAGGAAGTAATGAAAAAACCCTAGTTATATTATGGAAAATCAATCCCAAAGAGGAGCCATTTTTACCACTATAATGGATGAAGAAGAGATACAATTTATCAAAAGATCATCAATGTAAAGAACCAAAATCAAGAATAAATCATCCTATTGCAAGAGATAGACATTCAGATTTGAATGACTTATGGTGAGTCCTAATATAAGAAGGAACGAATACATCTTGGAATACCATGAATGATGGGTTTTTTTGAGTTTATAGATGGACTTATAGAGCATGTATGCTAGGGAAGAATACTCAATAAAGTTCGGATGGTTCTCCATATAAATATCCTCCTAAAGATCACTATGAATAAAGGCACTCTTTACATCCTTCTAAATAACATACCAATGATTATGTATGGCAATAATAAGTGTTATAATATTTGATAACACTAGATTAGATTTTATTTTATGCATTATAAGACCTAACTAAGGTTATTTTAGGATATTATTCTCCTAGAGACTTTGGAACCTTCTCATTTAGTGTTGTGTGATAAGTGCTCCCCTATTTATGTTTAGTAGATATAATTTGGTCATGCTTCCAATATACAAAGTATCTTAATGCATGTTAGTTTATTATATTATCTGATATTATATTTACTAAGTAAGATAAGTTTTAAATCTATCTTTATTTGTTACATACATTATTGAGTTGGATGATGCCATCAAATTTTGGGAGATCAATAATTTGATGAACATCTCATGGAGTGTTTACCAATGGTGGGTTGACATCTGAGACATAAAATTCAAGTTATGGTTCATCTTTATTTGAATTAGATAATATGTGAACCACATGAACATCTTGATTAAAAGCATGAAATTTAGTTAAAATCTTTTGATAAATCATGACATCCAAATCCTGTGATTGGGCTTGGGACATAATATATTCATCATCATAGAATGGATAAATATTACATGCATATATAAACCCATGTTGTTAAAATTTCATGGGGACATTTAAAAAGGATCTTGAAATAATTTGGCTTCCCCAAGGTAATTGTAAAAAAGTCATCTTTTTTGCAAGAGGCTTCATTAGAGTTTTGATCAAAGTTGTCCTCGTACTGTTGTTTGTCAAATGATGTAAGGGTTGTCTGCTCTGATACCAAATGATGTAAGGCTCCTCATACTACAATTCATCCACACAAAGACAATATAAACATGACCCTGCAGAGTCCGTAGATTTTCCTTTTCTCCTGCACAGTCCGTAGCTTCAAGCCTGCAGAGTCCATAGATTTCTAAACCTGCAGAGTCCGTAGATTTCTAAACCTATAGAGTCCGTAGATTTCCCAGCTTATTCGTGGCTCCTTCAATGATTATCCAGCCATTCTTGAAAATGAAAGAAATCCTCTACTTTATCAAGGCCTTCACAATGTAAACCCAACATACATTCTTTATTCATCTATGGTTTCACATTCTATTCAATCAAGGATTTCTATAGACTTAGAAAACTCCGCTACGCTTTCCACAGATTACAAATATGCATTTATCTCCTTGTCTTGACATATGTATGCACTTGTTAATATATGGATTTAATCAACGGAGCCCACTTATACACCTTTACCAATCACGTTAGACAAGGCTCGACTATCTCAAACTGGATGGCTTTCACAATATTAAGCAAAACAAGAAGACATCGGTACATACCACAATTTTATACAAAGATTTCAATAGTTCACAAATAATTTCAGAATTATCAAATATAACACGTTGGCTCTGCACAACTCCACTCGTCACTTGCTTCAGCTGAGTCTGCTACGACTCTCTCCTAGCATTCAAGAGCTCTGTCTAATCTCGCCCTTATCTATTTTCTCATGAAATCTATTCGCACGCTATCTCCTTGCTTTTGCTATGTGTCTTTGACTTTTGCTCCACGTCAACTTCCATGCTATGTAGCTTTTTGCATTCGTTGCTGGCTTTCTACGACAGGTAATTATTCCTTCTTCTCTGCGACCTCTACGTCCTTCTCATCTCTTTCTACGTCCTACTCTCTCCTCTTGAATGAGAGATCCCCGCTCTCTCTCTCTCTCTCTTCTCTACATTCTTCTATCCTTCCTCTCTTTCTCTTCTTACTGCAACTTCTCTTACTTCTCTTGAAGGAGAGGTCCTTCCTCTCTATCTTCTCTCCTTACCGCTGATCAGAGACATTTGTTACATATATAACTTTTTTTCTTTCTAACTCCTACATCCAACTTTGGACTCAAAACAAACATACATGATTTCCTCAAACAACTGACTAATTGAGAAAGATTATCTAACCTATACTTGGGGGATTTCAACTATTTCCTTGATCCTCTCCACAAGCTAAGATTGTCTTCCAAAGTAGGAGATTTTAACTTCCATTTTTGACTTTTCCATCTTTTACATTTACATTTACAATTACTCCTCCTCTAAGACAACATTTTGGAGGGATAATATAATAATTGGAACTTGAATTTAATTATAACCATGTCTTGCCAAGATGTCTGTAGATGCTCCTGCATCAAGTTTCATGGTGGAGGACTTTCAATATCATCATAAATCAAGGGAACATTCCTATCTCATGAAAATTAGGAGGAATCCATTCTAATATGTAATAAATTAATCTAGTAGTATTAAAAATACTTTGGAACTCTTTGGCTTTATCAATATTAGAATCTATAAGGGTGACCTATAGGTCAGGATTTGTGTTGATGAACTTAGGTAGAAGATGACTATTAATAATAGGAATAATTGGGATACAATATTGAATTTTAGCATCAAAAAACTAAATTCCCCAAGGGTTGGGATCTACTTCATGATTGTAACATTTTCCATTATGAATGAAATTTATGCTTTAGCTATCGGAAGATGCAATAGCTATTGCATGGTGACTCCAAAAATTACCTAAAATATTATTATTATAATGTGGAAGATATAAAACCATAAGCTTGGTGTGTATTATTTTGGGTTTGATAGTAAGACAGAGCCAAATGAAACCAATGTAATTTTGATTATTTTATCAAATCCACAACAAGTCTAGTTTTCTTAAGATTATCTTTGGAGTATCCAAATTGTTGAAGTAACCAAAGGGAAGTAACATTAATTCTAAAGCCTTCATCCACCAAGACTTTTATTATTAAGGTATTTTTTTTTCCAATCTTAATAAAGAGGGGTGGATTGCCATTAATCATATCTTCTTCAATAAACTTTATGGATGGTTTTGAAAGAGATTGAGAAATGATTTCAATAGCATATACTTTTATAATTTCAAGACCTTTTGAATTTTGGATAGCTATTATGGATTTTTTAGATGGGTATTATTCAATGTCTTGTAATTATTGCATTAAATACTTGAAATGATGAGGACAAGTTCTCAGCAGATTCATTAAGGGAATTTTAAAAGGCATGGAATTGATTTCATCTAGAAAATTCCATTGTGGTTTATAAGTAGAGATAGAATAAGACTTAGTTGGATTAGTAGCAGTGATTTTTTAGTAGATAATAGAATTGACATTGCATAACACTTCCCCTTAATGAAAACTTATTTTGAGAGGAATTACATTGCTTATGAGAGAATGAAAAAGTATAGCATGTGTTTTTAAGAAGTTTACAAAGTTAAATGTGTGATCATCGACAGTTTCCAAGAATCCTCTTCAAAAAAGAACAATAAATCTATATTGGAATAAAAAAGAGATAGAAAATTGATCAAATATTATTAAAAAAATAGAAATGTACATCAATTTTCTTATTAAATAAAAATTCCATAAAATAATCTACATATAATTAATGTAATAAAAGTATATCTAATACGAGGAAAAAGGATCAAAAGATAACTTCCACAATAAAATGCTCGATGATGTATGAAATAATAAGTTACTAAATCTAACTGACTCCAAACAAAGCATATTTTCTTGACAACTTACAAGAAGAAGTAAGCATAAAAGTAATAAATGCATTAAAAAATGAGTTTTAAAATTATCAAAAGGGATAAAAATAAGATATGTTGCTTATTTTATAAGATATCCTACTTGAATAAATTGAAGAGTAATAAAAAATGGCATATAAAAGTCTTGAGAAAATATCATAATTTTAGGGATCTAAATTGGTTTAACCTTTGAATGAGGTATTTTAGAGGATTTCCAACAATACAAAATGTCATGAGTTGATTTACCATAATATTTACATTGATGAAATTTTTAAATATTAGAAATATGATGCTCGTGTTTACCACAACACTCACCAATATTACCATTTTAAACTATGAGCACAAAAATAATTATAATCAATAGAAGTCTCATAAAATTGAGAAGCATTATTGTGTAATGTCATTTGGTGAAGGGGACAATATGAATTCAAATTACCATTACATACATTAAAATCAATCCCTAAAAAATTTGTGTTATAGTTATGCAAATGGGCTCAACAATGTTGTTTTCATGTTTTCCAAGACCACCACCAGAATGACCCATTGAGTGCATAATTTTTAAGCCAAGGTTAGAAGAATGATTGTGAAAAATAATTCAATGGTTAAAAGAAACACATTTTTTATCACCATTTTAAACATGATTGTGATAAAAAGACACAATTATAGAATTCAAAGTGTCGATTGAAACATGCATGGTCTCCATTTTCTTATTAAAATAAGTTTTAAAAACATTCATAGTTATATTTTGACATGTAATTTGACACTTGAAAGTATAGATATTATAATTTTTTCAAACAATTTGTTATGTAAGATTTTAGAAAACTGAAAATATTTAAATGTTTAAATGTTTTTTAAAAAATATGAAAAAAAAAAAAAAATGTCAAAAGTTACTAATGTTATATGTAATAAAAACAGAAAATGCTAAATTTGCTAAAGAAAATTAACCATTATATAAATCTAATTTAACAAAGCGTTGAAAAATCCAAACTTAACATAGAAATTAAAATGTCAAAATTAAATGTATGATAATTTGTATGCTTTCAAAATTATTTTCTATCGACCTTGTGAAAATTCTAGTATGGTACATAATAGGTTAATGCTAATATTGAAATTTGAGATTCTCAGAGTTGTGTGGCTAAATAAATATGATTTTATCAAAAGAAATTTACAAAACTTTAACCCTTAAATTTTTTTATTTGTATTCATCATTTATTTTTATTAATCACATAAATATAACCCTTTTTAAATCTATATGTTCTTTTCATTTAAATTAATAGTTTTAAATTAGTTTAGTTTTACGTGGCGAAGAAGCCGGTTTGTTTTTAAAAAAACTCAACTAATACAAAAGGTATATATTTTGATTTGTGAAAGAACTCTTAAATTTTTTTATTTGTATTCATCATTTATTTTCACTAATCACATAAATATAACCCTTTTTAAATCTATATATTCTTTTCATTTAAATTAATAGTTTTAAATTAGTTTAGTTTTACGTGACAAAAAAACTGATTTATTTTTAAAAACTCAACTGATAAAAAAGTATATATTTTAATTTGTGATATGATATTTTATTTAGCCTATAAATAAACCTTTTTTTTTTTTTTTTTCACAAACCTAACTCATCATTTTAGAGATATCATAAAAAACACAACTACTACGTTTTTTAAAATAACATTTTTTTTATTTTGTTATGTAAATTCAAAATAATTATTTTGGTTGTACTACATGGTAGTCTGTACATTTTATTCATGTTTGTTTTTGGTGTTTTGATTTTGGCATGCTTATTCCTTTAGTATGGTGTTTCATTGTAGATGTTTTACCACATTTGAACTTTCGTATCCTTTCTTTGTCATCTTTTATAAAGGTGTTTCACCGTGTAAGAATAAGCTTAACATAAGTTTTTTTAATACTTTGATCTCATTTTAATGAATTTTTATGCTTTGATTTTGTTACCTTTGTCAATTGTGGCGAATAAAGATATTTTTCTATATGTTGTCTTTAATGGCATTTCAATACAAACTCAAACATATTGCTTTTATCATTATGGTTAAATTTATTTAAAATAAACTTGATAAAGAGTTTGTTTTCTTGTAAGCTAAATTCACTATTTTCCATTTTCATTAATTGAGGATAAGCCTTTAAATGCCTTGTTAAGCTGATTTAAACTTTTGACATCATAGCTTCCCTTTTCACATAAACAATTAACAAACTAGACTTTTTATTTTTTAAATTTTATCATTTTAATATACACAACATTAGTTAGAGTTTTTTTTAATAAGGATTAAATCTTCATGTGAATTGATTTTAAAAGTGTAACTTTTAATTTTTTTAAAGTTGTATCTATTTTTTTTAAACATTTAAAATCACATTAATTTCAGTATTTAAATATGCTATGTAAAAAGAAAATTTAAAATAATGAAATTTTTATTTTTAAGTGTTAATTTCATGTTAGAACATGATTATTAATGCATTACAAAAAAAAATTATTGAGAAAATTAAGACCATGTGTAATTTACTTGACATCTTAATGTTAAACTGACGTTTAAAAAAAAAAATCATGCCTCTCATGGTGATATTAAAATTGCTCCTAAAAATTGTATTATATTATGTATACACTTAATATTTTTTACTTTATCATTTATTGATGCTTTCTCTTATAGTACATTATCAAGCTTCAATATCCTGGATTGCATGTCTTAAAGGATACACCAAAAAATGGGTCGGTAGGCCTTTATTGATTTTCTAGAGATGTTGATATCTATGTCATGATCATATCATTTCTATACCTAGTTCAACTTCCTCAATTTTACCTTTTTACACATTTTTTTCAATCCTATCGTACTTAATTTTATCATTTATCTCATTTCCTACTACATCAGTCAAGTCAATGCAATCTATTCAACACATATTTCCATTGTGTGTTGTATCATCATGACCGATGTAGTTTTAAGTAGATATTATTATTATTTGTATTAATTTGGCCTAGCCAATACAATTCAATGTCTACTAACTCATTTTAATTACATCAAGCTGGTTGATACCATTTGATTTGTCTAAGTTTGATCATTCGATCACTATATATACAATCACATTTCATTAATAGTCACATACACACATCATTTCACACTTATATTCTCTATTTGCACTCACATATATGCCCTAGTCACATGTGGAGGAGCTATAAGTAAAATCTTGTCTTAAAGGATGTTTGTCTTGTGGAAGCATTAAAGATTTACTATGGTATCTTTATTTTTTTTAGATCGTATTTTACATCCTTTGAGATATTCATAAACATAAAAATTTCCTTAAAAGTACCATTAGCTAAGGGGAATATTAATTTCGACGGGTTCCCATAAATGTAAGTATTCATAACCTTGTGCTCTTTCCTTTATTTCTTTTAGTATGTAGATGTTGTTTTTCTCTTAGTGGATAAACATATGTGTGTGTATCATTGTATATAATTTCTCTACACTTATTCTTAGTGTGTCTATAATATTTTTTGAACTTTCCATTTATCCATTTTAGGTAACCTAAGCCTCCATTTTCCTACCATGGCTCTTTACTCATTTTGATTATTCTAACCCTTTCCCATTTAGTTTACTTGCACAACTACATACATTAACTTTAGGGTATTCCTTTGCTTTTATAATTAGAGGTCTAGTTATATATGTTCCCTTAGGTCATAGGATTGAAGACTTTGTAACCCTTCCATTTGATATTAGTGAGTATATGCTCATCTTTCTAGGTCTTCGAATCCACACTTGGTCATGAACTAAATGTAACGTATCAGTAGACTCTTTGATTAACCTTTTCCAAGTCTTGATACATAGATATAAGATAATTGTAGGATAATCTATCCCATTGCATACACATTGCACACTAATTATTATAATCTTGGATTGAAACTTAAGCATTCAATGGGTTATAGTAAAGATAGACTTAGCAAACATGAAAATGACATTGTTGAGTCCACATTGTTTAAATCTAATGAAAATTTTGTAGGGTTTGGTTTTAATGCTTATAATGATAATTTTAAGTCATATTGTCTCCCTCACTGAAGGACATTTCAAAATGGTGTTTTTCAATCTCATAAGACTTCTTTTGGTTATAATGTTTCGCATGCTCATACTTTGGTTCAAAATAATAAAATTTATGAGCATTTTGGAAAAATGGGCATCACATTTGTCAATGTTAGAAATTACATCTATGTAAATATTGTAATAAATAAATAAAATAACATTTTTTATTGATGGAAACCACTTAAACACCTAATTCTAAGGTTAATCATTGGTAACTTAAAGTTATGGTATCTTCTCATGACTTTGATGTGCATTCTTTTGATAGTTCTTCAATCACTTTATATAAGATATATTTTGATAAAAATGAAACATCTTCTTTGTCTCCATTTTGATATGTTTAAAACTTAAACTTTTAATGCATTTACTATTTTTGTCCTTACTTCTTGTAATTTGTTGAGGACATATGCTTTGTTTAGAGATAATTCTTTTTGAATAATTTTTTTTCATACATAATTCAACACTTTGTTATCAAAGTTTTTTTCCTTTTGTATTGTATTAGATCTATTTTTATTACATTAATTGTATGTTAATCATTTATATATTTAATTAACACAAATATTAGTGTAAGATTCTATTTTTTAGGTATCATTGATCATTTTTACCATCTCCTTCTTTGTTGGTCGTTGTTCTAATGTGTATTGAACGTTATTTTCTTAAGATGATTCATGGATATTGTATATGATCATACATTCAACTTTTTAAACTTATTGGTGACACCTCCTATTCTTCTTTCTTCTCTCAAAATCAATATAATTCTTCTCAAATGAAGTTGTCAATAAGGGGGAGTGTTATGTAATGTTAACTCCCTTATCTAGTTAAAGGGTTTCTCTTCTTTTGTAACCCAAAAGAAAAATTAAGGGAGAGTGTTAGAGATTAATATTTATTCATATAAATTTGGGTTAATCCTAAATCTATTTTAGTTGTGCATTTATTATTATGATAAATTCATTTAATCTAAATTTTATGATGTATCACATCTCTTTTTTCCTTTTGTAGGGAATATTTGAGTTGCATGTCACATGTAACTTCCTCCACACTTGTCATACACTTCCCCCTTACCTTAAGTGGATTTTGGACATTTTTCACACAATAATAAGGTTGTGTAAGGTTATGATGAGACATTTGTAACTCTCTCTTCCTTTCTCTAGATCTATAAAATGAGCTCTATCTTTTCTCATTGTAAATTATAACACATAGGTTCATATTGAAACACTTGCTTATGGCTTAAGGTTCATTCTTTTTTCTCATTCTCTTTACTTTTAATAAAATTTTACTTTGAGAATATTTTTGTTGCAAGCCTTCTTAATACACATGGAGCTTTATTTCATTGATAGGGTTTCCCCACTTAACTTATGTCTCACATTTTTGGTTTGGATTAATTTTGAGGTAACATTATATTTTATGCATTCATTATATATGTTTTCAATGTTATTATTAATGATATTGGTATAATTTATAACATGGTACTAGTGCAGGGTATTGCTAATGTTAAAATTTGAGGTTTTTGTAGAGGGTGGGTGAAGTATAATTTTGTGACATTTTTTTACAAGATCTTCAACCCTTGAAAACAATTTTTTGTATCTATTTGTCATTTACTTCCACTAATTATAGACATTTAACATGTTTTTTAATATACATGATTTTTTTAATTTCAATTAATAGTTTTAAATCAATTTAATTTTGGGTGGCAAAGAAGCTCATTTATTTTTAAAAAACTTGACTCATGAAAAGGATGTATCTTTTTATTTATGATCTAGGTTTTACTTTTTTTATATTTTTTTAGACTAGAAACAAACTAACAAAATTTTATGATAAATCATATCTTCATTTGAGAGATATTTGATGCATTTTAAAATAATAAAACATTTTTTATTTTTTTATGCAAATTCAAAATAACTATTTTGGTTTCACTACATGGTATTATATGCATTTTAGTCATTTTGGGTTTTAATGTTTTTATTTTGGCATGCTTCTTCCTTTAGTATGGCATTTCATTTTTGATGTCTTACCACATTTGAACTTTCCTATCCTTTCTTTGCCATCATTTGTGAATCCATGTTACTATGTAATAATAAGTCTAACATAAGTTGTTTTTATACTTTAATTGGATTTTAATGCATTTTTATGATTTAAATTTTTTTTGGCCTTCTCAATTATGGTGTATTAAGTAATTTTTATATGTGTTTTATTTAATGTCTCTTTAATAGAAACTTAAATATATTAATTTTATCATTATGGTTAAACTAAATTTGATAATATATTTGGTTTTTACTTGTAAGATAAATTCACTATCTTGCATTGGCATTAATTAAGGATTGTCTTTTAAATTCCTTGTTAAGTTGATTTTACTATTGACATCATATTATTTATTTTTTGCATAAATAATTAGCAAACTTTTTTTTAATAATTAAATTTACTCATATTAATATACATGACATTGGTGGAATAACATTAATATTAAAATATTTTGGGGACTATGGATTTTCTTCACTACTACCCTGCATTACCTGCCATGATGTTGTCATCCATTCTTTCTAGTTTAAGCATCTCTCCACAGTCTATTAGGTCAAAAGGGGAGTCGTTCGACACCAATTAGATGGTACTTTAGGTGAATAGGGTTCTTAATGGTGTGCCACATTAGGAGACTAAGGTGATTGAACACCCTAAAATCATAGGGTAAACTCATATGCTCCTCAAGCCTTCATTGGAGAAAAATTATGGAAGTTTAATAGGTGATGCAAACCCTTCCTATATTACTAAAAAATAAGATATAAGTGTGACTATCCTAGTTTTTTATTTCTATTTTTTTATCAAGGGGAAAATCCTTTGATAAATTAGTCTTTAAGAGCAAGAAGTTAGTAGTGGGCACTACTAAGGATATTTTGTTAGTACCATTTGAGGCTAAGACTCTCAAGGAAGTGGTTTAATGTGAAGAATTGTATATAGAATGAGGTTTAGTATGAAAATTTGATAGATTTTGGCCTGGTCTCCCTCTCTCCACAAGTGGATAATTGATTTATGGAGGCCATTAATGGAGGATAGCATGGAAATTTATCCATGTGCCAAAGGTTTTTTTCATTATGATTTCTCATAGGTTATTCAAGCTAATTCTTGGAGCTAGGATCAACATCTCCTTTTTCTGAAACCATGGTTTTCTTCCTTCAATCCTCTTCTAAAAAACCTTATTGTCAGGCCCATTTGTGTTTGACTATCATATCTTCCTCTTTAATTTTGGGTAGTTTCTTATTTTTTGGCCATTCACAGAACCTTGGGTGATTTACTATAAATTGAGACTCCTACTTTAAATTTTTCTAGAACCACCTTTGCTAGCATTCTTATATGTATGAATATCTCTCAATCTTTACCAGTAATGATTAGTTAGAGGTCAAAGACCATTACTAAACACAAACCCTTGATTATGAGGGATTGTCATTTAAATGTTTTTAAATAGGTCATTTAGCTTCTTCTTGGTGGAAGGAGGCTAGTGAGGATCATCTCTCAGTTTTTCCTTTGATTGCTCCTTCCAAGTCTGTAACTGAAGTTGTAGAAAAGCCTCAAGGGGCATTAAATAAGGTATGCTTACCTTTACTTTTGAATCAATTTATGATTCCTAAGGAGGTAATTTCTTTTGATGTTGGATTATATGTGTCTTTGATAGTGGATAAAGTATGTAGGAAGATTGTTTCTAGCGGGATCACAAGGGACATATTCTCCTTCTGGAGCTATATTTAGGATTTCAAATAATCAATAAGAATGGACTATAGTAAGAAATAAGAAAAAGGGTAATGTATCCCTAATCCTTCTTTTATGGCACTTCATTCTCATCCTAAAGAGGATAAGGGATGAACTTAATTTTGTTGGATAATATTTTTTGGTTTCTGTAGTCAATTTGATATATTGTATTTTTGTTATTGTTGCAATCTTGCTTGCCCTAAGATTTTTTCCTATGGTTGATGATACACTTTCTTTTATTTGGTTGTAATCTCAACTCTTTTTAGTTAAGGGTAAGGGACCCATCAACCTTTTTATTTGTTTGTCATTATATATATATATATAAGGATTGAATATTCATGTGAGTTCATTTTCAAAGTATAAATCAGATTTTACCTTCGATGTATCCAACTTTTAATAAATGGAATTTAAACTCACTTTATTTTTAGTATTTCAAAATACTAGGTAAAAAATTGTTTTCCAAAATAATAAAATTTCTAATCTTAATTGTCAAATTGCATGATAGAACATGACTATTAATGCATTACAAAAATCTTTTAGTGATAAAATGGAGAGTTTGAATAATTTTATTAACACTCTTAATGCTAAGCTTGCATATTTTTAATACAATCATACGTCTCATGATGATATTCAAAGTGCTTATCCTAAAAATTGTATTCCATTGCACATTGATTATTTTAAACTTGATTTAAAAATAAATGTGATAAGATCTAAAAAATTTAATCATGTGTATTACACCAAAATTTGATATTTTAAACAATGTATAATGTTCCTAAATATTCTAATCTAAATCTATGAAACCACTGTATCACATTGAGTGGCCCAAATTTTTACATATATCACCTATTTACAAGCTATTGTTTTGGTAATAAGCTTGATGTATGCCTCTGTTTGATTCAAGGTATGAGACTATTGAATTCATCCTGTCAAAATGTATGTATAATTAGATAATTTCATTCACATGTATAATTTTATGAATTGATTATCTCTTGAAATAGTTATTTGAAATATTCTTTTTTTTAAATTTGTATCATTGTAATTTGAGTTTTACATGAG
The DNA here is from genome assembly GCA_037957365.1 of Torreya grandis. Lineage (NCBI taxonomy): Eukaryota > Viridiplantae > Streptophyta > Pinopsida > Cupressales > Taxaceae > Torreya > Torreya grandis. The sequence continues at coordinate 2,290,703 of JARHVA010002706.1, read as the reverse complement.
TTTACCTCAAAGAGGTTTAGAAAAATAGTATACTTATATAAATTCACTTTTTGGATAGTATAGAATTTTTTTTGAAGGAAATGGTGTGTGTATATAATTAATATTTCCCCCTTTTGTAAAAATAAAGCAATATATTTTTAAAATGAGAGTTTCCACAAAATTTAGTGTGTTTTAAAATATCGATAATAGCCATGAAAATGTGATACAGGTGCATTTATATAGATGATTAAAATTTATTTTTTTGTTCTTATGGGGGATATAATAATTCATATTTGGTCAATAATAAGCCTTATTCAAGTTTCATTTGTTATTTATAAGTCATTTGGTGGTGTTTCTAGGTTTCCTACCAAAATTTGAAATTGTTATTAAAATTTTGAATGTTTTGGTATGTTTTAAAGGTCTCAATCCTTTATAAATGGGTTATTAGTGTTTAAAAAAAATTGTCACCTTTTATTAAACCCGATCAAGGTATGTGCAACATAGGTTGATGACTAATATAGGTATGTTTCGCTGAGTCTTAGGGTGGTTGAGAGATATTTTATATATGTAACAAGAATATTATAAGATTAGGAATTAAGTAAAAATATTATAAAGTTAAAACCATTTAAAAAGGATCCAAGGTAGTAATAAATACAAGAAAATAAGAATAAAATTTTGGAGAAATAGCGCTGTAGAAGAGGACTATGTACAAGATTGTATTCAAATCAATAAAAAGTATGTTTGATTGAGTATTTTACTAGAAATTTAAATAATTATTTATATGTAATATGGTTTATTTTTTATTTTATAAACATTTTTATTTTTTTTATAAATTATTTTATTTTTTACAAACTTGAAAAGTATGCACAAGTTGCTACAATCAAGAAAGATTGTCATAACAGTAAAGGAAAAGTTATTTTTACCTATATTTCGGATTGTTCAAGTGATAATAATTAATAAAGAGTGTGATAATTATGGATCATAAAATATAAAATTAATTTTTTTCAAAAATATATTTTACAACTTAAATTATATTGTTTGGATTGCTCTCGGCCTACTACAATAATCGAGGATTTCTATGGTACCAAAACCCTCATAACCTACAATTGAACTATTAAAATGTCCAAAATTTTTGAGTATAAATAAATAGATAATTTAATTATATTTTAAAACTATTTTAAAGTTTTTTTGAACTATATATAATAATATATTGATAAAATATAGTCAAAAGGTCTGTAGGTGAGGTTTTGGTAGGGTTCAAGAAGACTAAAAAGTACATAAATTTGAAATAAATGATTTAAATGAGATGAAAACTTGTAATAATGTTTAATAATATTTTTATGACATATTAAATTTTAATTAAAGGTTTTGAGGAACCTATTGAGTAATTAATTGGCAAAAAATAAACTTGCAGTCATATTAAGAAAGTCAAAAACTTTGTTTTAGCAATACAAAAACCTTGATATATCAAAATATAATCATTAAAATGATCTAAAAATTTGTATAAATTTTATTTAAAATATTTTTAAAGTTTTAAAATTATTTTTATAGTTATTTGACATTCTAAAAAAAAATTATCTTAAAAACACAGTCTGTAGGCCTAATTCCTAAGCCTAGAAACCCCTATTTTATGTTTCTTACAATTTTAAGGTTGGATAAAGATATATATGTATATGATGAGTTAGTATAAAATATAAATAAATATGTGAATAATTTTTAATGATTACCAAAATTTTATTTTCCTATTATATCATAAAAATAACAAACATACCTAAAAGAGAAGGATACAAGCCTGTAAGTCAAGTCAGACTTTTGAAGGATATAAGATTTTAAGGGCCCATTATACCATATTGGTATAAGAGCTCATAAAATAAATAAACATAATAAATATATAATAATTTGGTTGTCATAAATTGACCTACATATAATGTGGTAAGTTATGTAACAAAATATTATAGAGAAAAGTGTAAGGATGCCACCTAGAGAAAGAGGTAGTGTAGTTTAGAGAGGATAACCAAAAATAACATAATTGATGATAAGTTTGAAGGTATGTTTGACATTAATTTAAATTAATCAATAAATAAGGGTTTTATAATATTATGTGATTTATAATGAATAAGTAGTAGATAATACTTTGTTCAGGACCACTTGTAAATCAAAAGGTAAGTGTTTTAAAGTTGTTATTGATGATAATAACACTAATAATATAGTTTCTTCTTACATGGTTAAGAATCTAGAATTAAAAATATTAACACATCCCATGTCATAAAAAATTAATTTGATTTAGACATGACATTATATATTGGTTAATAAATAATGCAAGGTTGAATTCTAAATTGGTAGTTACAGAGATGAAGTCATTTGTGATATCATGTCTATAGATGTCTATCATTTTTGCTTAGTAGACCCTGGCATTTTCACAAGAAAGTTATGCATAATGAAAAGAAAAATATTTATACCTCATAAAAGAATATAATGAAACATATAGTAACACCATTTAAGGATGAAGATGCAGGAGTAGATAATAGTGCCAAGATTTTGTTAATGAGTGAAAATAAGTTCTTGCAATAGGACAAATAAGAAAAGGTATGTAATATTTTGATTATTAAGACACAAGAGGTAAAACTACCATGTGAGTATTTAAATCATGTTAATGAATAACAATATGTGAGTGAAGAAAATAAATTTGTATTAGAGGATAATAAGGAAGTAAGGTTCTCATGTGAAGAGCCTAAAACATAATTCAGAGACAAAAAAAATAAAGAAGATATTAATTATCAATTCATAAAGGAAGAATTCATCATGAAAGAGGATATGAATGTGACATAATGAAAGGAATAAAATAGATATGAAAAGAAATAAATGAAATAATATGGAAACCTAGAAATAAATCACCTAGAAATCAATCAAGAAGAAGTGCAAAAATGTGAAAATAACAAAAAAGAGTAGTTGTATGTTTACCTGATGGAAATAGAGGATATATAGGTGGTTATGAAATCAAGTAAACATAAAGAGATTGTGATTGAGGATCAATCATGAAATAAGATATAAAATATAAATATATATGAGATGAGGACATCATGTAAAGAGAATTTTGAGTTTATAGTCGAATAATCTTTGACAAATGAAAACCATGTATATGTTTCATTGGAAGAGTTAGATAAAATAGTTAAAGTAAATGTACATGCACATTATGAAGAAAAGGAAGAACATAAGAAGAAGAATTAAGAGTGGACTAACAAGAATATAGTTGAGAATAAACAATTTTTATTTCATCATGTAAATGAAAATGATGAGGAGAATGATTGGAGATGCCTCAAAGGCGTAATGAATAAATGGTCGATTACTTGAATGAGTTTGTTTCATGTGAAGCTGTCACATTGAGGAAGATAGAAAAGAGAAATAAATGTGAATTAGATAAACATGTCCACATCTATGAATAACTATTTGAACTTGTACATAGATGTGGACTATTCAACTGATTCACATTTAGTTATATTTTCTATCTTCCTCAATGTTACATCTATATGCAAATGAAACAAGAAAATTTTCATTTGCATCATCCAAAACAATATATAAGACCTCATGAGTAAGATCTCATGAACAATTTTTCATTTTTTGGAGTATAATGCAGGTGCATATATATATATATATATATATATATATATATATATATATATATATATATATATATATATATATATATATATATATATATATATATGATTCAATTTTGATTGTTTTGGTCTTATATGGGGTATAATATTTCATTTTTTTTCAATATAAAGCTTTGTCTAGGTTTCATTTGTTATTTATAGGTCATTTGGTGGTGTTTCTAGGTTTCCTGCCAAAATTAGAAATTCAAATTTTTTAAATTGTTATTAAAAATTTAAAGGTTTTAGTATGATGTAAAGCTATTAATAATTTATAAATGGGTTATTATGGTATAAACCTATGTTTTAATTATTTTTTCAACCATTAACTCACTTTAAACCTATCTTAAACCCAATCAAGGTATGTGTAACATAGGTTGATGACTAAACTAGGTATGTTTGGATGAGTCTTAGGGTGGTTAAGAGATATTTTCTATATGTAACAAGAAGATAATATTAGTAGACAAATTAAAAATATTATAAAGTTAAAAAAATCTGAAAAGGATCTAGGGAAGTAACAAAGACAATAAAAGGAGAAGAAAAGTTTGGAGAAATAGGGATGTAGAAGAGGACTATGTACAAGATTACTTTCAAATCAATGGAAAGTATGTTTGATTGAGTATTTTACTAAAATTTTAAATACTTATTCATATGTAATATTGTGTATTTTTTATTTTAGAATCATATTTATTATTTTTGAAAAGTATTTTTCTGTTGCAAAATTTAAAAGGATACACATGTTGTTACAGTCAATAAAGACTATCATAATAATAAAGGAAAAGTTTTTTTTGCATATAATTTGTATCATTAAAGTGATAATAAGGTTAAAAGAGTAATATAATTATGGGGCATACCATATCCAATTTGAAAATTTCAAAAACTTATCTCAAAACTTAAATTATCTTGTTTTGATTGCTCTCAGCCTGCTATAGTAATCTAGGGTTTCTATAGTACCAAAACCATCATAACTTAATAAAGAACAATTAAACTGACATGAAATTTTTAGGATATATACATGGATATTTTATAGGTATATAGAGAAATATATTTTCAAAATATAGTCAACAAGTTTGTATTTGAGGGTTTTGAAAGAGTTTAGGAAGACTAAAAAGTGCATAATTTTGAAATGAATGATTTAAATGAGATAAAAATAAATTAGGAATGTTTAATATGATTTTATTATCTTTAATTTTTTTAAAATTTTTTAATTACCTGGTGATTAAGTTATTGACAAAACTTAAACTTATAGTCTTGTTAAGAAAGTCAAAAACCTTGTTTTAGAAGTACAAAAACCTCAATATCTCAAAATATAATCATGAAAATGACCTAAAAAAATTATAGAGGTTTGCTAAAATGTTTATAATTTTTTTAAAATTGTTTTAAATTTATTGGACATCATTAAAAAAATTATCACAAAAACATAGTCTATAGGCCTAATTCCTAGGCCTAGAAACCCTTGTTTTGTGTTTCTTATAATTTTAAGGTTGGATAAAGATATAAATGAATATTATAAGTTTTTATAACATATAAATGAATGTTTTAATACCTTTTTATGATTACCAAAATTTTAGTTATCCATTATAGTTCAAAAATAAAAAATAGACCTAGAAGAGAAGGCTACAAACATGTAAGTCAAGTCATACTTTTGAAGGATGTAAGATCTTAAGGACCCCTTACACCAAAATATTGCCATGAAAAATAATATATTGTGTGTGTACCAATACAAATAATTGGTATTTATTTATATAAATAATGTTTGAGATAGTGTGTAGAAGCTTCACAGATATTAATTCACAAATTGAATTTGGTATACTACATAGTTGAAAATTCAATCCATATGAATAAATTGAGTTTATATAAATTTATCATTAATTTTCACATTATTGATAGTGATTTTGAGATCTTATATTGAATGATGTTGAGCCACTAAGATTCGTTACCTATTCTATTTGAGTGTTTGTAGATTCCCATATAGGCCCAACCACATGAGGCCCTGGTATGTAGTTTTTTTTTTTTTTTTTTTGCCTTTTTGACCCATTTTTTTTACATTTTAAAAAAATTGAAAATTTTCATTTTTCATAAATTATTCATTTTTAGGTATTTTTAATGGTTCAAAGGGATTGTGATACTAACTTTCGTAGGTCACTATCAATAGACCTTCGACAAAACCATCTAAATTTATGATAGTATTAACCTATGGAACAAACTGCATTGGATGGCAGTGTCTAATGATAGTGACTTTGTTGGATAAATGTCTAATGTAATGATTGTGTTTTATGGATATTTCTTTAGTATTTTATTGTTTTATCTGATATTTTTACATATTTATTTGTATTGTATTTGATTGTATCACATGTTTTTTAATGTTTTTGCATAAAGAGGTTTTCACTTTAGAAAGATTAGATGTGAAATCCATATGAAGACCATTAGTTACCTTGATTTATATGACATTAGTTGACAAATAATTGATAGGGTAGACCTTGCACATGTAGTCCATGTGGGTTAGATACCCTATGATATGGACCTTATGACTTATTTAGTTGAGAGGTGAAATAATGACACTTAAACATTCTATATTCCTATAGGGTAGATCATTGTCACCTTAAAGGAGGTGTGGTTAATACTATTATTACCAATTTTTAGAGAGTGGATCATAGTACTGACTATAAATAGATTATGGTATTTATTGTATGCCCATAGTTATGTAACTTGTCTATTAAGTATGGTGCCAATATGGACACTTGATTATTAATTTCATATTTAATTCATTTGATTATTTATTAGATTAGAAAATTATTTAATTTATTTTTCCTAGATTAATTATTTTTTCAATTTTTGACACTTTCTGGGAACTTCCTAAAAATAGCTAGAAGTGCAACTTGGGGTTCAAATCACTGAATGTGTACTTAACTAAACTCAAAAACTTATCCATTCATATTCAAGAGACATAGATCAAATTTTAGATTTTATTTAAATTAAATTAATTTTATTTTAATAAATTTCATATTTTCTATGGATTTAGGGCACATAACTTGACTAGGTTGCATGAGTTGCTTACTTGTTAAACAAGGCTTCTAGCATGTTGACCTTGTCTTATCAATAAGTCAACCTTATTTTATTGAGTAGAATTTAAATTATCTTAGAATATATTTTTAAGATTCTATTTTTGTTTCACTTAGTTATTAATTTATATTTTAATTTATAGACATAACTTGTCATGCAAGTCATCTTGTAATAAGATTATTTTAGCTTTATTTATTAATAAATAATTGTGCAAAAAGTAGTGTAGTGAAATAATAAATATTTAGAAAAAAAATTTCATATGTAAATATATTATTTTATTACATGTATTACTAAGGAAGACCAAAAATCATATGTATTCTAATTTGAAGTTGTTCAATGTAATTTTTATCAACAATCACACTTACAACACTACTAGATTAACAACTACTAATTATGGAATGAATTAGTTGATATATAGATTGAATTTTATATTAAATTAAATATTATTTTAAATCATTCCATATATAAAAACATTCATTTAGTATCAAATCCTTTTTCAAGAAAGCTTCAAAAGAGATTCAAGACATTATCAAGATAAATAATGGCTTTAGTGAATTTTGCTTCTATGAATATTCCCATAATCAATATGTTTAACCATTTTTGGAATTGGGTTAGGGGAATATGTTAATAAAACATGGAATAATATATTATATAAGAAGTCTAATTAAATAAATTCATATTTATAATATTTTGATAAATATGTTCAATATAAACAAGTAAAATTCCAAACAATATTCTTAAAGTTGAAGTATGAAGGATAAAAAACACTTAGATTATTAAATTATGTGAAATAATTTATGATATGTATATGAATATAAGAATACATATTGATTTTCTACCTTGATTTATATAATTCTTTAAATTGGCTTTTTGTCAGCCTAAACACTACCATTGATACTTATGTCATGTTTTTGATTATTCAATTTGACTCAAGATACAAACTATTTTCTATAAAAACCACCTATGCCTATTTGGTTTCATTATCTCCTTTCATATTATTAACTTAGATGGTGTGCATAGGTTCCTAGAATCATTCTTTTACTCAAAGCCATATGTCCTCTAACCTAGCATGTCACGTTAAAAAATAAGGGTTAGTGCATTCAAATGAAGTTGAGATGACCTCAAATATCTCTATATGAATGAGTGATACCTAAATATCCATATCTTATGGATAGGGACTTATATCCATGTAGTCCCATTATATGGTCTTGTGTGTGAATAATTATATGTTATATGTAAGCGCATCTAGTTATCTAGATTGTAACTTGACAAATACTATTCATAGGTTATTCTTTAAATGCTTCAAACTAGTAAGTATAATTCTCCTATGATTTATTTATAAATATGAAATTAAAAATTAGTTGTGCAAATGATTTTATTCATTTAGTGTGAACTTTCTTGATGATTTATAGATATTGCTTAGGTCTCTAATGAATGGATTTTGATTTATATTTATACTACACCTTTTGAAATGATTTCACAAGAGGGTAAAAATAATTCCATGGGATAACCCATACATGTCTAGATATTTTCAAATGTGATCATTTAAAATTGAAGGAAACTAGTGTTAAATTTGGTAAACTAGCATCAATGTTAGTACCCTAAGCTAGATTGTAGTGTCCTACATAAAAGAGAGTTGTTAAGTATGTTTAACTATCTAAGTAGGACATAAATTAGGTTTTTATGCAAATTTTGAGCTACATGTAATATGGGTTACAAAGATATTAGGGTCAGATTATAACATAATAATTTAGGCATATTGAGATAGTAAACACAAGCCTTATGACAAAGTAAAGGTCATAGACTATAGGATTGAGCCATGATTGGTATTTTTCAAGTGTATAATACTAATATGTCATATAAAATAATATTAATCTAGTAATGAATAATGATGAAACTACTAGGTTTAAAGGAAATAAATGCATAACCTTAGTGTGTACAACACACCTTACTTTGTTTTGAGCCCCATTTTATTTTCTTATTTATGTATTACCTAAAACAAAGAGCATGTTACCATTTAATTAGGGCATATAATATAAATTTAAATAATTGAAATGTGTGAAAGTAGAGAGAGAAAATAAATAATATGTATACACACAATAGTTTAAAGCTTTATCATTTATTTATGCTTTCTCTCTTACAAGAACTCATTGAATCTCAATCTCTCTGATTGCATTCCTTAAAAGGTGCACCAAGAAATGGGTTGGAATACATTTTCTGATTTGTAGGTTTTTTGGACCCTATAAAATTACATAAAAACCACTAAAAACTACTCTTATCTAATTATCTAAACAATATAAACCTACTTATACACTCCCCTAAGAAACTCACCATCGAAAATATCCCCTACCTAAGTAAAAACCTCTTTTACCCACTTTTTATACTATGTCAAATCATTCAACCTTGTTGGGAAGTCAATCCATTTTATAGAACTATATCAAATCTAAGACAATGTAATTCGAGACATAATGACTCCCTTTCCTACCAAACAAGGTCAAACTGACTGACTTTGTTAGCTAAATTCCTGAGAGGGTTTAGGTCAATCCTTGGCTATAAATACCCACTCAACTTCATTTATAAAATAATATAATTTAATTGTGCATCATTACAGCTCACAAATATGCTTATACTATCAATATGAGATTTCATTGCTTAGGTTTTTACCTTGGAGAATCATCACTTGTCTTGTGGAAGTCTTGGATGCATAGGAGAAGTTTTGTAGCCTAGAGTTGATCTATCCTTATGATCATTACAAGACACAATAACCTCTTGAAAATCACCATTGGATAAAGGAGACTTTGAGGCATGATGGGTTCACTTCAACAAGGTAATTAAACTCCTATCCCTTCATAGTTTGATAACTAGATGTTGTATAATTAATGGATTGAATTGTATTTCTCCTTTCTTAGATTATTTCTATCTTATCTTAAATAAAATTATTTTTGATTGTTTATTATTCTCTCTATTTTTGCCACAATTTTTTGGGAACAATATATTAACTTGCATATTCATTTAGTAAACTAAATTGCATGTTTATTTAGTATATTAGCTTACTTATGTTTATTACACTCATAAGACCTATCTAAGGTTATCACATCATAGCATTTGAATAGAGTTATTGGAAATCTCTCCTTTACTATTATGTGATAAGAGATCATTTAGTATAGATTTAGTAAATCCACCATTGGTCATGACCCCAATATAATAGAGTATTGATAAGTATATTTTTAGTTGATTATCTTCTTTGAGCTTGGAAATTACTGAGTAGGATAAGTTGTGTGTGTGTGTGTGTGTGTGTGTGTGTGTGTGTGTGTGTGTGTGTGTGTGTGTGTGTGTGTGTGTGTGTGTGTGTGTGTTATTTTTTTGTATGTCTTTTGGTGAACCTGATGTGAATCTAACCTTTGCAAAAAAAATTGCATTCAACTGGATTGACCTTGTTGACCCTATTTAACTTTTTGTGCATAGGTTTTTAAACTTCATCCATATTTTTGACCTAGTTTGGCTCTCTATGTACAGGTTTTTATACTTTGTCAAGCTTATCTATCTATTTCTATAGTTTATGCATGGGTCTTTCTACTTTGTCAATCCCATCAACCTATGTCTATCTTCTATGCATGGAATTTATAGTTTCATCTAACTAGATCAAACTAATTGACCTAGTGTTTTATAACTTTTACATTGAACTTAATAACCTACTTAATTCTTCTCCTTCCTACACTTTTTTTTATAACTATATCAATCTAAATGACTTATTTTTATTTTCTATCATTTTATAGTTTTATTTATACTTAGTCGACTAACTTGACTCTATTTAATTACTATATTTTATACTTATATAGGTTCAAAAATTCACCTAGATAACCTAGTTCAAAAAAATAATTAGACTCATTTTAATTTTTCAATTGGTTGATTTTTTATTTACTTTCTAAAAAAATGCAACTTAGCTTTTGAAATATTGATTTTCATTTTATTTTTCACTTTGTCTTTCCCTAGAAATTATGTATTGATTATTTTAAAAATACTTAGCCTACTAACATGAAGGGATATATGATACTCTATTTATAGTCCCTATCTATCATTTATATATATCTTAATGTGAATATATTTCCCCAATACTCATAAGCCATAATAAATAGCTAAACATAATATTTAGTTTCCATGTACCTCATGGTATTTTAGGAATGCCTAGGACTTCCTCTTTTCTTTAACCTTAGGAATCCAACCATCTATTTGATTGTGTGGTGCATTAGTTATTAGTTCATATTGAGTAGATAATTATATCTTACACTTGAAACTAGGTTTAATGGGCTATGGCAATGGTACTTCCTCCATAGTCAGTGCTCTAAAACATTGGGCCGATATTATCCAATAGACAAACATGTATATTTGAAATCCTAAACTTTCAATCAAAACCTTTAATATAACTTCCTAATATTCTTTTCAAACAAGTAATTAACTTCTAAAATTACATTTTTGTTGTTTGGTGTTTTCTATTCTATGTTATATTATAGAATTATATCAACCAATGTTGATACAAGTTTTGTGTTGTGTGTTGTAACTAGATCAACTAGCTCAACCTAGTTTCCCATGTGTTTAGATTTATTTTTTATATTTAAAACTTAATCATCTAGATTTAGACCATTTTAAAAATAAATAAATAAAAATTTAGAGCTTCATTGATCAGCTCAACTCAGTCTATCAGAGATTGTTCTATTTCCTTGATTTTCCTACTTAGTCAACCTACTTAACCCAAATATTATTTTATTTTATTGTTTATCCAACCTAGTCAACCAACTCAACTTTATTTGATTCCATATTCTTTCATTTCACTATTCATCCTAATAGGTCAACTGACTCAACCTAGTTTGATCACACTTGTCTAACCAAATTTACCAATTTAATCTTGATCATTTTCAGCCTCTAAGTTCATAATTTCTCTAGTAAGTGTTCAAATTATATTTTTCATCATGTGACATTTGTTTTATGATACTATGGATCAAAATCAAATACTAATACGATGAATTTCACTAATCCTAATAAACTTCCTAAGACACATTCGATGATAACTAATCCAAGACTTAGTAATATTCATGTTACTACTACAACTACCAACTATGGGACTCCTTCCTATTCTAATGCACTTAATCCATTATTCATAAAAATGTTAAAGGATTAAAGTGACCTCTAGTAATGGTTAAAATTATCCTCTTCATTAATGAAAACCATCAACATTGAGGTAAGTATTTCACAATAATTTATAACCTCACAATGGGATCTCATATTAGATAACCCCATTTACTTTAACCTACCTTTTCTATATTATTTGGGTCAAGCCACTTTACATATTCCACCACATCCTTCTCCTCTCTCATGCCTCCCTCTAATAGTATGACATTGTCTTCCATGCCCTCTTTCACTTCCATTCTAAACATTTATACAAACATGGCAGGTGTAATTTTTAGTGGGTCTACTCAAAATACCCATAATAATACCTAGTTTCATTCAAATATTGGTTCATATCATGCCACTAGTGTATCCCAAACTCTTAATGTCTTTCATAATGCTAATACATCTCATGCAGCTTCAACTAGTCAAAATACAATTAATACTAATAAATTGTTATTACAACATCTAAATCAAATGGCTAATTTTCAAACTAATAGTGCCAACTAAATGATACAAAATCAAAACTGATTAATTCATTTCAAAAATCAACCTCAATCTACTCAATGGGGAGTAGTAAATCCTAATGCCCTCCCCACCCCCCTAGAGACACACATGTTAACCTTATACCACAATCTATGCTTATTAATTAAGCTATTAAACACTTACAAAATGAACCTTTTATTCCTAAAATTGTAAACATTTACATAGGTGGGATAGTTCCCACTATCACTTATAATGGATCCACTGATCTAAATTTGCATTTGAATACTTTTGTAAATTTATATAAAGATTGGGTAAAACTTAACACCTTTGTTGCTACCAAACTCTTAGATAATACCTTTTTAGGTGACGCTTTATATTGGTTTAGTCAACTTAAAACTCACTCTATAACTAGCTTGGAAGACTTAGTCAATGCATTAGTTCAAGAATTCCAAATTAGTGATCTTCTTGAAAAATACTTAGCTCATTTTATCAATTGTAAACAATTAGAATTTGAAATGGCACAAGATTCCATCAAACCATGGAAATCTTTGTCTAACAAAGTAAAACATAATATGTTGGATGATAATATCTTCCACTCATTCACTAATGCTCTTCATTATAAATTCAATATCGCATGACGACTATTTCTCCAAAATACTTAGAAGAAGGCCTCTACCAAGTTAGTCATCAATATTTCATTATACAAAAATTTAAGCCTTTTCACCCTCCAACATAGACTCGAATACTTATAAAATATAAAAATTTGCATGCAACTAACAATGGTTTTATGGATAGCTATGATTCCATACATAACATTCAATCAATTTCTCCAAGCAATCTAATGGAGCTTAATCCCTCAACATCAATTACCAACAATTCTCATCTTAGTTCCACATTTTCTCAAGTGAATAACATAGATTTTCATTGACTAATTTCCTTATCAAAGATTGAAATGTATATTTCATGACCTTTCTTATGAGATATTTATCTTACATACCCTATCAAACATTGGTATGATCCCCAAAAAAAATGTTGGTTTCATGCATATTGGGGCCATTCTCATAAAACTTGTTTCCAACTAAGAAATTTTTCTATGGATTATATTCTTGGACCTAAATTTGATCATAAATCACTCATATGTACATGTCAATAAGCTTATAAAATAACAACTAAGGATTATGAAACTAAAACTAAACATGAAGCCTTAAACTAGGCCAATGGTCATTTAGATATTTATAAGAATCCCCTTCTTAACCATAAATCTAACACTAACCAAACTCTTACTTCCAATAACATCAAAATTTTAGTAGATCCTAACATAAATGATGAGAATGTTGTTAATATGAATAATATGATGGGAGTAGTTTCCTATATTGATCATTATCCATCCTCCAACCATAAAAAATTTCCAAAATTATGAACTATTCTTGATTCTTACCCATCACATCTCACACAATTGGGGCATGAAAAGCCAATTTTAACAAACCTACAAGTATCAACTCTAAAAATAGACAATACATCAATCACTATTGATATAATTTCTACCACTCCTTTAATTCTGACACCTAAATTAGAAATTCGAAAACCTTCAACCACTTCTATTTCTTCTTCTCAAACATTAAAAACAACCAATGATACAACCATGTGATCCAAGATAACACAATAACCTAAAAATATTCAACCCATAAAATCTTTAAAAAAAACTTATCAACATCAATTTCATTGCAATTCCACCCCACCCTCAAAGGATTTATTGTAGCACTATGTAATTTTATCCCATGACACTTTAACAAGTTATGATGAATGGGACATATAGCTGAACTTTCACATATCCCATATCAAATACATTTATTATAAATCATGATAACTTATCCTCATCATTGTATCCATCTAATGAAACACTTATTTGAAATGAACATCCCTTATCCCCCTCCCATGGGGAGATAAGCTACTTTACCATTATCTGAAGATAACATCAATAGTGTGAAGAAATATATATACACATTGATGAAATGGTATAAACTTCCCTTTCACTTAAATTCCCTATGTCTTCCATGATTCTAGATGAAATATTACTTTGTGCAGATGACCCTCCATTTTTCATTAACTCCAAATAGGAGATATCCAAGTTAAACATGCATTAATTGATGAAGGATCAAGCACTTACATGGCTTACTTTGATTTTATTAAAATACTTGGATAATCTAAATGCAATCTTAAATCCACTCAAACTAAATTTCAAGAAAATGATAGAAGATAAATGCCTCCTTTAGGGTGTGTTTGGATTCCTATTATAGTTCCCGTAGTCATGGTATGTGTCAAAGTTATGATATTTAATTTCCCACTTTTTTACATATTACTTAGTTCACCTTGGATAAATTGCATGATATCATTCAACTCATCATCATTCCAATGTGTTAAATTTCCTTATAATGGTGTTATATAAAATATTTAAAGAGATACCAATCCTTGGAATTTTAAACAATTTTAAATAAAATGTGTTTTTAAAATACCTACCCTCAAACCTTTACCTAGCATCCCATTTCATGAATCTCAATGTTTTAATTATCCTATCAATATGACTAGAGGATATAATGGTCATCCTAAATTGATAGGAAACATACCACCTAATCTTATAGACTAAGACGGTGATGAACCAAATGAGATAAGTTTAAAAATCAAAACTTCCTATCTCTCTTCTAACATAATATCTCAATTAACTCCTTCACTATGACCTCAATCTCATCAAAAATCATTAGATTAAATTTTTTTTACTTTAAATAAAACTAAAAATTTCATTCACCATACCTATTTGACTGATAAAGTCATCAACGCATGTGCTATTGATATTCACAATATTGATTACGATGATGGATACTATTTAGATGATATATTTTTAGTTAACTTTGTTCAAGCTAAAAATGTAGAGATACTTAGATATTGTACTTATTTATAGAATTATCTTAGCTCTTTTTGTGTATTTCATTCTCCTTCTATAGTTCATGATATTAGTTATTATTATGTTGTTCATAGGTCTGAGATAGAGTACACACACACTACTCATCTAGTTACTATTTAGCCTATTTATAGTATGCATATAGACCATGATATGATAGAACCGTATAATTTTTCTAGATATAAGGACCATTTCATCTTACTTCCTCTAGAGATGTTAGATACACTACACCAACGCATTTTGATTTCATCTCTTGATGTGGCATAGGATGGATATGATCTTATTCTTAGTCCTCCTACTACTAGTGATGGAATACTACCTTTGCCTAAGTTTGATCCTCTACTAGTGATGGGTAGATGAGCCTTATTGTGAGATCCATAGTTTTTTCAGTCATTGGGATAAGGATTTTTATGCACATAATTAGTAACAAGCCTTAGGTTTTACTTCTACTATAGATAACCAACCTTCATCATCTTCTATTAGACATACTATTTTATTTCATGGTACATATAATAATTATTCTACTCATTACTGATATCTTCAATAATATATTGATACATTACATCAAGAGAAGGCATAGTCTATAAATAATAGGCTACCACCTCATAAGATACTGATATAATATATCCTTAAATATAGGGAAGTTTACTATCTTTAGCATCAATGTATTACACACCATATAGATGGATTTTGAGCACTTCAGTAACACTTTCATGATTTTCCATGGCCTATGCCTTCACTAGATCAACCCATTTTTCTAGGATATTCATGGACAATGGTTCTACCTTATATGTATCCCACATATCTTCACATATCTAAAGATATTTTGACATAAATTACTTGCATTGAGTATACCATACAATATATGCATCATGAACATCATTCTTATATCATATCTACCTTATCTGTAGAGATGATACATCAGGAAGTCTATTCATGACTTTTTACAAAGATTGATGAGACTCTGATTGACATCATAATTTATTTTAAGGATGTATCGGATGTTATGAATGATATTTTACATGATAGTTATCAATATTTATTAACACACCATGGTGTTTCATCACATTATTTATCACATTACTACATGATTTAAATTTAATTTATGATCATATATGGTTCTTATGTGTTACTTATCATTTAATTTTATGTTTCATGGATTAATTTCATATTATATATATTAGTTCCTTTCTCATGGTTTAATTACATGTCTTATGGATTAAATTATTTGTAATGACTTAATCTCATGTTTCATGGCTTAATTTTACTTTCATTTCTTATCTCTTATTTTTATGTGGACTTCTCTTTTATGCTTTTTATGTCATTTTATTTAAAACAAGATAGTTTTTATTGTGACATGGTTATAAACCCCAAATCCATTTAATATCTTATCATTACCATATGATCAGTTAGCAATTATATTATTCATTGTATCGCTATGTACATAGATATCTTAGATATTGTTTATTCCCCATATTTTTTCCTTCATAATAATCACACACATGGTTAGTATTGAGACCACATACTGGTTTATAGGCAACACTAGTTGTTTAGTAACATGTCATATCTAGGTATTGTCTTATAACTAAATCCTAAATCTCATATGTGTTTGTCACTTATATCACTAATGTTTAGTTATTCCAAATATGTATGGAGGAGGAATCAAAAAATACATTAAAAGATAAAATCCAAATCATTTAAACAAAAGGCAATGATAAAAGGCATAAATAAACATTCAAAATTCCAAATCACAACAAAAGATGTGATTCATATCTTAGCACATTTCCTACTCCTAATCAAAGCTCAAAATCGATAGTTGGCCTCATGATAGAGTGAGGTAAATTGGACTATGGTAGACCATTATATTAGGATATATATTTCAAAATTATCCTCATGCTACTTGTTTTCTCATGAAAGTACTTGATATTCATAATAGACTAATGGCTTTGTAAGGGGTATTAAGGAATATGGAACATGTTATGTGAAGGTGGTCCCATTTTAATTTTATTGTATATACAACTTTCATGATTTGATCTTAGTACTACACTTATTTTTCCACAAATGTTTTTCCTTGTGATAAAATATATTTTGAATTTGGCATCCAATAATTTTTTATAATTTACTTATCTATTCAATATGCCTCATGCCTACTAAAGTTTGTTCTAAACACATATGTCATGTTTTTTCCATTCCCTACTTTATTATAACATTCCAAATATTCCTCTTTGATGAATATGTTTTGTTAACTAATCATACCCCTTGGGTTCCACTTTTGTGATTTGCAATATAAGACCTTAGATATGATGAAGCCTTCCTCACAAATGCCTCCTTGTTTTTCCTTATTATTTCCCATTATTTAAATTTACCTTATTGGTTTCCCATTTATGATATTTAGTGTAAAACCTTTGATAGGATCAATATTTACTCATAAAGTATCCCTAAAAAACTTCATACCATGATTATTCATCAAAATAAATATTAATCTCGACATTTTCATTTCTTTCTTGATATTATGTTTTAAACTCTTTTTCTCAACTTGATTTAGTGTGTCTTAAATTTTTATTTTCAAATAATTTATATACTTAAAAACTTGAATTAGTGTTTTATGTTTACATTTTATCATTTAAATTTTTATATATATTACACATTTTTCAAAATTTGATAAAGTGTGTTTTATATATTCTATTTTATTTTTATCATTTACTCATTTTTACATGATTCTCAATTTGATTTAGTGTGTTTTTATATTTTACCATGTCCATTTATCTTGCATACTTTTCAATGCTTGATTTATTATCTTTTTAAAAAAAATTATGTTTTACACACTTCCCAACATGATTTAGTGTGTTTTTACATTAGATTTACTATATTTTACATTACAATTTTACACTTTACATTTTTTTATATCATTCTTTTTAACCATGCAGTTTTTCACAATTGCTAGAAAAGAATCCAAATACATAATATATTTTATCATAGCATATAAAATAAATTAAACACATGCTAGAAAGATAATACATCATCCATAAACATTCATAATATCATAAATATCCATAAGTCATAATAAACAAAAAATATCTTTATCTATCAAAGGATCAAATGTTTTATATAATATAACAACATGCAATGAACATAATAAAATAAATAACATTATGGATGAGGTCCACCCTATCTATCTGGTGGATGGGACACACTACCCATTGAAGCCTAGGACTATACCCTTTGAATAGTACATTGTAGTGACTCTCTCTAGGCTTGATTACTATCTACTTGTCCCTATAAATTATCTACCCATGCCTGCACACGTCCCAACTCTATAGTTATTTCCATATGGGCATCTCACTCCTCAACCACTATCTACTAGTCCCAAATCTTCCCATAACCTAATCCAAGTGGTAGCTATGCATCATCTCCTATTATTAATAGCTCTTAAGATAACTCAATGACCAATCAAAACCAACTAGCATATACTATGGGAGATGGAACAATAAGATCAACCATAACAATAGTATCATGATGTAGAAACACATCATCCAAAATATCATGATGAATCCCCCACACTACTTCACCCCATCTAAACTCATCCTTAGTATTATATTCAAAACATGAAACCAAATGTACATTAGATCTCACATATACATATCTCCAAAACATATATCAAAACAATTACATATCTAACAACATCAAACTTAAATATCAACTACATAACACAATATAAAACATTTACCAAAAATAATCTCACCATTAGAGCATCCACCAAGCACCTCCACTAAATTATCCCTCTAAACTAATGGAAAACTACGCTAGAGAATATGAGCACATCATGGTCCTCTCTCTCTCTCTCTCTCTCTCTCTATATATATATATATATATATATATATATATATATATATATATATATATATATATATATATATATATATATATATATATATATATATATATATATATATATATATACTAACTCTGAGTAGGTTGTGAAATAAACTCTCCCTGATCATTTGTTCCTCCATATGGCTCTTCCTCCTCCTCTACCTTCACTTACATATACAACCACTAATGTCTCCATTTTCATGAAACTTATGGTAACTATAACACCTACTATGGAATAATAATCTCTACCTCAACATCCTTAGTCTCAACAACTCTAGCCTCTTTCAGCTATCATTGTCACCATCCCATCTAAGGTCTAGCTCAATGAGGTCAAATAAAAAGTACATATGTATGAAATCTTGCACCTCCACTTCCCCTCTACTTCCTCACATTCCATGATCAATATTTAGGCACTACTAATGGTGCCATGGGAGGTGGTAACCCAAGATGACTAGGTAGGCAAGTAATAAGATGTGGTTCTACCCACCATGTGTAATCTCCATTAATATTAATGTGATCCAATATAAGATAAATAATGATAAATAAACATAATACCTACATAAAAATACCATACACTCACCATGAGGCATAGTATGTTGTGTCAAGGTATGCAACATAATACATAATACTTGATCTTGTCTCCATCTAAGAACTTGAGGTAAACTATCATTGATAACATGGGGTAACCCAACTATATAATACATAAGGAAGATCTCATATACATATATATATATATATATATATATATATATATATATATATATATACTAAGTAAAATAATGGGGCCCATGGTCATCTACCTATGAGAAAAAATATTATACAAATCATGCACTAGCTACACTCAAATCACTAACTCAAGATCATATAGAGTACCTACTCTAAAATATACTAACACAAGATAACCATGTACAAAAATGTCTTCCCATCTAGCTTATGACAAATAACATGAGTTGTTACAAGTCCAATCATTTCCTTTCAAATATCGAAAATATTTGATACATTAACATAAAATAGATGCTCCTACAAACCATCATAATACCTCTCTTAGCTAGTCACCCACAAGGCTAAGGTTCACTTCTTTGGAGATATTTTTTGGGTATCACAAATCATAGGAGTAACAACAATAGGATGTCTAATAGATTCATGGGCATCCTCAAGTGTGATATCCACCTCAATGGTATCCACATCCACCACCCACCTGAAAGTGTTGGTTAGTCACTCCCATTCTCCTAAGAACATAGTGACTAAGTCAACACTCAAAGGGATCCTACACATATGCATAATCCCACCAAAACCCAATGATGGAAAACACATGCAATTATCAACTATTAATCTCTATAATAAATTAGTTAACCACATGGTATCAACTAAATTCTAGATCCTCTGTCACCTTTACAAAATATCAAACAACAAAGCATGTACTAGTCCTCAATATTGGATAATCAATAAAATACACTAAAAAAATTAACAATTAATTAAGTTACACCAAAATTAACTACTTCATCAAATTTATTTCTTAATTTATTAACAATTTATACTACATCGGCCACATATTTCACTCTGTTGGCCAAAAATCAATTTTTTTACTATGTTGACTAGGTAGTTAACTACATTGGCCACTATTAAATTTTAATCTAAGTCAGACATGTTATATGAAAATATCCACTTAAAAAAACTATATCTTCCATTTGATATACAATTAGTTATGTCATCCTACAACATCAACCAATTTAGATAAAGTTGGACACTTCTTTAACTATGTTAGCCACATAAATACATCACTGCATTGGATAAGGTATACATAATTGGCATAATATAAATTATCAAACTAAATTATCTAGTTTATACATATTTAACCACCTATTTCCTAATTATATTGGCCTCGTACTAGATAATTAGGAACCCTATTTTACTTATCCATTTTCACATATGTTAACATGGTCGATCATGTTCAATTTACATGGTTATTTTTAAACTATTTATCAGTAATGCCTTAGGCATTAATGACCCTTTTTTCCCCTACCCAGTAAGCATCCTACTTATTACTCTATCTTATAAAAATCTAGGGCAAATTTTGATACATGGATTTGACCTAGCACCTAGTTTTTCAAATCTACCTTATTTTTCAATTAAACTAGGTAAAAATTCAAAATTAAGTACATTACTTACCTAGATCATATTAGTTGTTATTTATGTGTCCACTACCTCATGATTCTCATCTCCATGCCATGGTATCTCATGTCACCCTCTTAGGTCTCACAGAGCTCTGGTTTTCTCAAAATAATAAGTTCATAAATGAATAGTTAAAAATCCTATTTATATTTCAAATTTACAAATTCTTTAACTACCAATTATTTATCAAGAAATTATATATTTTCCTTATAACTATGTTTCTAAAATATATTTTAAAAAACCTTAAAAAGTTTTGGAATCCTAACAATGTAGATAATTCTTCTATACCTAAATCATTTTTTTTTTAAATCAAATTTTATCTTATCTTTTAGGTCTACCTAATGTTCTCTACATTGGACACCTCTTCCTTCTTCTCACACAACTTCCATTATACAAAAACAATGTAAGTGAAGGTATGTATTTTTAGATTCTATACTTTCATTTATATTTACACTTTTTACTACAATTTATTTAGCTTAGTGTTGTGTTTTGATATGTTCTTTTCCCAAAGCACCATCATGTGTTACAACTATATAACACATGATGAGTTTCTTATGAGGCATATGTATACACATAATATTTTCAAACTTTATCAACTAATGATACTTTCTCTCATGTATAAACCTAATGAATCTCAATATCTCTAAGTGCATGCCTTAAAGGGTACTCTAGGAAAGGGGTTGTAAGACTTTTGGTTCTTTGCAGGCTTGTTGGTGCTTATATGATTACCTAAAAAACACTACAACTACTATTATCCAATTCCCTAAGTAACAAGAACCTAATTATACACTCCCCTAAGAAATTCATCATCTAAAATAAATCCTACCTAATAAAAAACCCCTTTTACCCACTTTTTATACTACATCACAACAGTTGCTCTTGTTAAGAACTCAGCACATGTTATGAAATTCTATCAACCCAAGACAATGTAGTTTGAGACATAATGGCTATATTTCCCATAAAACAAGGTCCAGTCAACTAAAATTATTAGCTAAATTCATATGAGGGTATAGGTTCAATCCTTATCTATAAATACCCCCTCAACTTCATTTCTAAAATAGGATCATTCAATTGCACATCATTACATCTCAAAAATATGTTTATACTATCAATAAGAGATTTTATTTCTTAGGTTTTTTTCTTATAGTAACAATTATCTTTTGGAAGTCATGGATGCATAAGATAAGTATTTTAACCTAGATCTAATCTATCGTTGTGATATTTACAAACCAAAATAACCTCTTTCAAATCACCATTGGCCAAGGGAGAGATTGAGTCATAATGGGTTCACTTCAAAAAGTTAAGTATACTCCTAACCCTTCATATTTTGATAGATATAATTTTTAGAATTAATGTATTGAATTGTATCTCTAATTAGATTATCTCTATGTTATCTTAAATATAATTGTGTTTTCTTATTTATTATCTTACCAATTTGTGCCACAAGCTTTGGTGAGCACTAAATTATCTTGCATTTTCATTTACTATATTATCTTGCATTAGTATTTAGTAGATTATCTTATTTTATTTTATTAAAATCACAAGACCTAAATAGGTTTATAACATAATGGAATTTGACTAGAGGCCTTGTAAACCTCTCATTTTACCATTACGTGATAAGAGATCCCTTAGTATATGTTTAGTAAATCCATCATTAGTCATGACCCCAATATAACAAAGTATTGTTAACTGTATTGTTAGTTTTGTACCTTCTCCAATCTTGGATATTACTAAGTAGGATAAGTTCTATATCTATCTTATTTCACTTACATATATAACACCCTTATTTGTTGATTCAACCATGTTTCCCCTTTGTCATTTTCTTTAGGGATGAATCTTCCTTGTCAAAAAATTGGAGAAATAGGTTCACAATTGAACCTTGGATATGTGAATAGGCAATTATATGGTGATATATTCCCTCATATGGTTCCAAGATGAGATATTCTAAGGTCATTGAGTGTACTAAATCTTAATCACACAACTCAAGTGTAAACTTAATCTAGGCAATCTGGCCAATGTCAAGTGGTGTAACCATCTGAACCTGAAAATAAGAGTAGTAACAAGGTCAATCTTGACCACACTACTTAATGGATCCAACTAATACATATATGTAAAGTATGAATCAATGACTATTAGAAATGTCGATGCATCAATGTGTGGTGAGAAAGGAACGGACCTTTTTCATTCCCACTCATCAAATTCATTGTAAATGATGTATAGTCTAAAAATGCATATGTGATTTGGTACATTTTCATGGCATATTCACCTATAATGTGTCTCAAGTGTAAGTGTATATAAAAATGTAACCTCTTCTCTATAAATTATGTATAGCATATGTCATAAATCTTAAAAAGTTCCCAAATATGTGAAATTTATTGCCAAATACATAATATTTTATCCTAAGTGTATATCATAATCATGTAAATTGTATCAAATTCTACCATTTTTTCAACTCTATGTGTGTGGATTTTATGTCTCTATGACATACCCCCAATGATATACCCCCCATTTTGAGGTGAGGGGAATGTAATGTGGTAGTCACCTTATCTCAAAAGGATAAGATAGACATGCCATATCCACATCAATCATGTAGTAAATAAAAATATAGTGTTATCATGTCTAATTATATGTATAAATTAATTTCACATTGTTATTTCACAATAAGTCCTAATACGCATGATATATATCATGAAAATATTTATAAGTAACAAACATAATCTCAAAAAATAATCAAGCACACATAAAAGATCACTTAATGTCATGTAAAAGGGGTTTAAGGACACCAAAAATAAGGGGCATGTTCAAATGTCACACACCCAAGGGAGAACATGTTCAAATGTCTACACACCAAATAAATAACATTCAAGTCACTATAGCTAATAAACAAGGAACATGCTCAAATGTTTCACAATCAAAAGAAGGTAGCACATTCTATATATGAAAATTAGAGCAAATACGTTAGAAGTTCCAAAAAAATAAAATATCTATTCTAAGAATAGATATACCTCAAATAAGAGTGAAAAGGAGAATAATATACCTTCACTTACCAATGAAGGCATCCCTTTTTTTGTCGAGTTGATTCTATTTGATTATTGAATGTGGGTGTTTAATAAACCACACATAGGGATATGGATAGTATGTCCCCTTGTTAGATGTTTTAATTTCTTGATGCAAGTTTATGATTGAAGGATGACTTTATTTCTAATTTGATAGAACTTCATTAATCCATTTAGACTTGTTTATATTTAGAGATGATGGTTGAATTTATAGGCTTTTTGAATGAATGATAATCATTTATATATAAACAAAATCAATTGTGGAGGATGAGTCAACTTTGGGGGATTTGAGTCATAAATTAGATTGGTTGTAGTTTGTAAGAATTTTTATTTATGAAGCATGGAGGTTTTTTTTTGGAAGAATTTTTTATTGCATGGAGTGTGGAGAATGAGTTTAACATTGGTTTTTATTAGTTTGTGTGTGATTACATGGGGATTTAGGAGAGATTGAGTGAAGTGTAAATTATTTGATTTTTGGATTTCTAGAAAATTTATATATTCAAAATACATGGAATTTATTATTATTATTATATTATTAATTAATTAATTATTAATATTGATCTAATTAGATAGGAGGTGATTTTTTGAGGATTTGATATGGTTATGAAGGAAGGGATTAATTGGTTAGGGGGTGATGAATAGTGGTTAGGTTAGTGATTTTAGTATAGATATAATGCTAAATTAATATTTAGGAATGAAACTAATGTGTATTAAAGAGAATATTAAAATTAACATGAACTGTCCAATTTTAGGTGTCTACATTTTTTACCTCTTTGAAAGGGTGTTTCAAAACATGATGTTGGGTGGAGTAATGGATTTTCAATAGATAGGAATCTAAAACAAATGGGAGTATGACTATTATATGATGATGATGATGATGATGATGATGATGATGATGATGATGATGATGACGACGATGACGATGACGATGAGGATGATGATGATGATGACGATGATGATGACAATGATGATGACGATGAGGATGAAGATGATGATGATGATGATGATGATGATGATGATGATGATGATGATGATGATGATGATGATGATGATGATGATGATGGTGATGGTGATGGTGATGGTGATGGTGATGGTGATGGTGATGGTGGTGATGATGATGATGATGATGATGATGATGATGATGATGATGATGATGATGATGATGATGATGATGATGATGACGATGAATATGATGATGATGATGATGATGATGATGATGATGATGATATGAATTAGTTATATATGATCCCCCCTAGATATTGCATGTAGGGATGAAGGATGCAAATGGGATCTCAAAATGAGAGGAAGGGAGCAAGATGGAAAAATCAAGGGGTGGGTGATTAAGAAAGAGGGGTCATGACATAATAATATGGATGATTATGGATAGAGATGGGAGGATGATATTAACCCAATTGAGCTAATTATTTCACACTTTTATTTTTTATAATGATAGATGGATTTAATTTATTGCAAGTATTAATATATGCGAGGGAGTAGATTGGGAATGATATATCCCAATGAGAATATGCATACTTGATTTTCCCCAAGTAATAACACATGAAAATAATTGGAAGCTTTGATATTGGATTAGAACTATTTATCTCATGATAAGATGCATGATATATTTATCCCAAGCAAGGATACATGCAAGGGAGTAGAAGTTGTAAGCTTGGATTGGATGATTGATTGATTGATATATTGACAAGTATAGATTAAATATTTAATATATTACATGGATTAATGATTATGTTATCATTTTTATGGATGATGTGGATTGGATATTTTGATATAGAGTGATGATGGTATAATGAATTTCCAAAGAATAAAGAATTCACAAAAAATTGGGCACACAAGGATGCCCTAAGATTGAATGGTGATGGATTATGTCTTTAAATGGTATAATGAGTTAGATGGGATCAAGTCATATTGGGTTGGATAAATTTTGGATTAGGAAAGGATTAAATGGTATTGCATAGGGGATGTGTAAAATTTAATTCTACACACATGGGCCATGAGGATGATTGTTAGATATGGATAGTTAGCTAGAATAATTATATGTTTGAAAGATGAAAGGATATTGATGATGGGGAAATGAGTATTTAATGTAGATGAGGGGTAGGGAAAATTCATCCATTATTGTTTGTGATTCTATTTGATTGATAAACCTTATTTTGATATGGCATGTGACATGAGGCAACATGATATGGAAAACCATGATGACATTGTTATTTTATGCTACTGAACTAACTCAAGTATAATCACATGACATAATTGACCATGATATGGAAAACCAAAATCACATTATTGGTGCATATGTACTAATTCAATACTCAATAATAAATATAAACAAACAAGTAAACACACAAAAACATTAAAACAAATTCATGTCCCATATTATTTTTTATTTTAGATTTTTGGATTTTATGATTTTTTGTACTTTTATAAAATTTTAGGGATCTTTAAAATTTTATGATTACTTTTTTATATTTTTTTGGTTTTTTGATGTTTTTGGACTTTATATATTTATATCTCTTAATTCAAATTTTTATATTTTTATTTTTGTTTTTAGAATTTTATGTATTTTCTATATGTTTTTGGATTTTTGTATTTCATCTATATACAAGTTTACTAACAAAGGGAAAATATATTATCATAATGTATAAGGGAGTCATATTTTATGGAAGGGATGAAAGACAATGCTGGATGACATTAGATGATGATGGGGTTGATTAGGGATGGCTAGGAATGTATTTGAGGGGATTAAGGACAAATATGGATGGAAACAAGTGGTTTAGGGATGAATAGGTATGGATATAGGAGGATTAAGGATAAATAGGGACAAATACATGAGGATTAGGTATGGATAGGAGTGGATGATGAACATTAGGGAAGATGATGATGGTGATAGACCTCCAAGGACCACACTACATATGAATGATGTCTCTAGTCATCAAATTACTATTAGTGGGATATACCAAGATGATTCTAGAACATGTCTTAGGCCTTATTCCACTTCATTATTAAGGTCAAATAATAATAAATATATAAACAATGCTAATATTGGATATAAGGATGGTAGGAATAGTGAAGGTTGAATGGATAAGGAAGGATGGTTGGGATTAGATGGATAAGGATGGAGTCGGATTTGGATAAGAATGGGTTTGGATTTGGAAAAGGATGGAGGGTATAAGGATGATAAGTATGGTGTAATGGTTTTGGATACATAGGGATGGGTAGGATGGAAATGGATTGAGTATATTTTATGAAGCAAATTTGGATTTTATCCCCAAGTATAGGGTAATTTTAGACAATATATTATTTAAATATGGTGTAAGAAATCAAGTTTAATTATGGTGCTTTCTCAAGCCACCATAAGAATGATTTTCACCATTGGATGGATTATTTATCTTTATATTTTATATTTTTTTTTATTTTTTGACTTTTTGATTTTACAGCATTAAATTCCTCAAGTGTACACTCCTAAGATATATTGAAGAACTCTTTTTATTTCTAAGTTGGCTTCTTCTACATTGACTATAATTTCATCATACTCTATATGATAGAGGGAACTTATAATACAGGTGAAGTGGAGTGCATATTGTATGGAGGAAATTTTCTAGTGGTGTGAAGGATTTGAAGGGATTTTTTGATTTTGGGGATAGGTGTAGGTGTCATTATGTGAAGGTTGATTGTAACCAATACTCTCGTGTTTCATGAGACTGAGAGTAGCTGTAAGTTAGATGATTAAAATATTTCCTTATTTAAGTTTGGCTACAAAAAATGATGTGTACCCATTATGAAACTACGTTAATGAAGGGGGTAGATAAATTTTCTCATCTGTTGGTGCATTTGAAAGGTTTTCACCAAAATAATCTTCTTAATTTTTAAGATTTTTATTTTGATCATCCACTAGAACCTCAAAGATATTTTCACAAAGGGAGATTAATTTTTTTATATTATTTGGATTATGATTTTGATTTTAATTAAGGAGTTCTTTTAGCTTCCTAAGATATGATAATATACTATTTTATGCTGTTTTGGTTGGATTCCAGTCATGAATTTCATAATTATTTGATTGATGTGAAAGAGAGTTTAAAGTATGTGAATTTTTAGTCCCAATTGATAGGTACAAGGATTAAATATTAGGATGAGAGAAAGAAAGAATATTTTTATTTTTTAATCCTAATTGATAGGTGTGGGAGATTGAATGGTAAAATCATGAAAATGAGTGTAAATTTTGATTAAATGATTGATGGTGGCAGCATGATCCTCATAGGGATATGTTTTGATTGATCTATGTATGTGTATAATTGATCCCATGGTATCCTTTGTTTAAATGGATATGGATTGGTTTGATTAATCCTTGTTCATGGAGGGTAAGGCCTCTTCCTTTTTAGTGCATTCTTTTGAGGCTTTTATTTACTAGAGGATATTTTCTACTCTAGAAACAATCCATAGAGTTGTACCCATGTAACCATGTGATATTATTATTTTTTATTTCCTCTTTTTTGATGAGACCAGATTTGACAAGTGAAATTTTACAAAATTGATAACGTGTTGACATTATTTTGTTATTTTTGATAGGAGATGTTGGAATATCAATTTTATAGATAGTATTTTTTATTTTATTGTTGTGTAAAAGTATTGTTTCCCTATGAGACATGTGGTGTTGTATGATGGATGTTTTAATGTATGATGTGATATTTTTAAAGGAATGTCAACAAGATCATTCCAAGCCCAAGATCTGAAGCATTAACAATAAAAGCATCACAAGAAGATTTTTAAGAGCTATCAAGATGATATGTAAAGACAAAATCAATATTATATAATATCAATAAAATAAATTATATGTGTTATAACTGAGAATCCTTGCATATATAGGCAAGAAAAAATAATAATTAAGTCAAACTAACCAATGTGGGATAAATCCACAAAAGGACAAACTAGGAAAAAGATAAAAACTATCTATAGAAATGAGAACCAACTTTAACACCCCCCCCCCCCAAATGGAATCTAAGGGATAAAAATAAACAAAAATAAAGTGGCATATACATAGTATGAGATTTGATAATAAGGAATAAATAGTTACTCATGTGAAATATATATCCATATTGTGGAGAAATGAAGAAAACCTGTAGCAATAAAACTCCCCCAAAAATGATGTAAAAGAGATAAAATAAGAAAAGGAAGTAAGGAAGGAAGGAAAGACTTCATGTGGAATCCCCCATAAGGACAACTTACTTCACCCAACATTAATATTAGTATTATATATCTTATGTGGATGGAAAGGATGTAAGGAGCCATCTACATAGCTAGTGAGATAGTAGAAAAAACAAAATGTTCTTTCCATTAATGTACGTTCCTCATGACTGATATGAACAAGATGTCCTAAAGATACATCACTTGTAGAAATATTGATGCCAATATAAAATAAAATACCATATAAAAGTATGCCAAGACCTCTATGAGTGTAGACCATAGAGTAAAATATGCAAAATCCAAATCCAAGAGTATGTTTCTCAAAGTAACAAAGCACATCATTAGGTGGATCCAAAGTGGGGAAAGCAATAAGTTAAATAAAAAGAGTAGAAACAATATCCAAAATATAATTTGTAATAATAATAGGTTACTCATGAAAATAACCATCTAAACACATATACTCATAAATAAGAGGAGTAGGTGATTAAGGAACAACAACTATGGCATATTAGAATTCATCCTTAGGAAGTCATGATGGTGTCTTATCCATGATATCCAAAAGTGATGATGGAGGTGCCACATATTCAAGAATTATGTCCTCTTGATCAATGAAATGAATATGAAGAGTACAAACTATATGAGGAGTAAAAGGTTCCTCAAGAAAAACATCATTAACATATAAGTCTTCACTAACAATCGAAGAAGAAGGAATAGTGAGAAGTGTAGGAGGTGATAATTCCTAATCTAGATCACCATCAAAAAGTATGTCCTCAAAAAATGAAGAGGAATCTTGATTCATGTCACTAGTAAAGAGTGAATCCTCACTAAGAATAAAATAAGGAAATGTTAATAGTGCCTCACCCATGTCAATGTTAAGACTCAAATCTTAAACATCATCAGTGTCATCATAAAAATATAAATCCTCACTAATAAGAGGAGAGGGAAGTGGAAAAGAAGTAGGTGGAGTAAAAGAGGGTGAAAAATACTGAAAAGACGTAGTATCCTTCTCAAATAAGACTAAAATAACATCCGAATCTACCTTTGGTGATGTGGCACATGTGACAGCACTAAAAACTATTTTAAACATGGAGGCAAATCAAATAAATAGCCTCATCTTGCATAGATGCAATTCACTCAAGTTATTTCTCATCTGTAAAGTGGGGAATGTCACCATGCACCATTATCCACATGCCTTTCAACTGTAACTGAATATTCATTTTTATCTTCCAAATAACATAGTTGGATGTGTTGAGGGGATTAAATAATCAAGAATAAATTATCAAAAAATAATTATAAATTCAAGAAAAATAACGCTCTCAAAAAGACAAATCCCCCTGTGATAATTTAACTTCTCCCAACGAAATTAATGAAAACCTTCAAAAACGTAGAAGGACCCACAAATTTAGAAGTTTATAATTTATTTAATTTTATAATACAAATTACTCCAATATATTTATAATAAAAAAAAATACACTTTTGAAAAAAATAGTACTTGATTTCAAGTCACGGTTCAAAAGTTCTAGTCTTTACAACTTTTTTATCATTAAAATAGATCAAATAAGTAAACATTGCACCAAAATTAAACGAACTATGGGAAAAAAAATATTCACCACTTTATTAATATATAAAATAATCTTCAAAAAAAAACTATCAATTTATTTGGCATAAACCAAGCTTAGGTTGTCAAAAATGGGTGAAATCCAGCTTCGAGAAGATTCTTTATAAGATCCAAAAAAATTGGCTTAATGGACCCTATTATGACATCTCAAAATGTGGTATGGATTGATTCACAAAGGTGATAATTTTTATATATATAAATTGGGCCTATATTATTTTCCTCTCCAAGAATCAGATCTAAAATTTTAGATCGTATGACCTCAAAAAAGAAGAAAATTGACCAACTATCTAGATGATGAAGACATATTACTACAGGAATGTTCAAGCTACCAAAAGAGATATAATACCTGATCAAAAATGATTATAAAATATATGGTATGAAATATGGGACTAATAGATAACCAAAATAGGTTATAAATTAGAAAAATTAGATCTGTACTGCCTATGGTGAGAGAAAATTGAATTGGTGGTAGGTATCCACCAGTAGACCAATGAGTAGGTTTTTTATTGTAAGGGTTATACAAATTGATATTTTTTGATTATAAAAAAATGTATAGGTAATAAAAATTATATTTATATGCCCCTATGCTTTTATATTTGGATTTTGATGAATAAATGGCTTAAAACTATCAAAAAAATTGCACAAATTGACTAAAAAGCTTCCAAAACAAACTTAAACATGGGTCTAAGGAAAATAAGTACATAATAGTACAGCCTAAGATCTGCATGGCCTAATCAATGAAAAAAATATATCTTAGATATATATAAATTACCTCCACTCTACTGAGAATAAATTTTGATAAATGGAAAAAACCTTGTAGTAGAAAACTTACAAATAGATGGAAGCAACACCTCTAACTCTAATACCATGAAAGGAACATCAACAAGATCATTCCAATCCCAAGATGTGAAGCATTAACAAAAAAATCATCATAATAAGAGTTATAAGATCTTCAAATATGATATGGAAATATAGGAAATATCATATAATATCCATAAAATAACTTCTATATGTTACAAATGATAAGCCTTGCATATATAGGCAAGGATAAATAAGAAGTAAGTCAAAAAAACCAATGTGGGATAAATCCACAAAAGGAAAAACTAGTAAATATATATATATATATATATATATATATATATATATATATATATATATATATATATATATATATATATATATATATATATATATATATATATATACCTATAAAACATGATAACCAACTCTAAAACCCCACCTAAAGTGAAGTTAGGGGCTAAAAATAGCCAAAATTAAAGTGGCATATCCATAGTATGAGTCCCAACAACAAGGCCTGATCAAGTACTCATCTACAATATATATCCATGATGTGTAAAAAGGAATAAAACCTATAGAAACAAAAATCCCTAATAGAATGATGTAAAAGAGAAAAAATAGGAAAGGAATGAATAAAGGACCTCATGTGGAATCCCCCCTATGGGTAACTTACTTCACCCCACATGAAAATTAGTAATATATATCTTGCATGGATGGAAAGGATGTAAGAAAATTTATACATCAGTAGTGAGATAGTCCCAAAAATAAAATTTTCTTCTTATTAATTTACATTCCTCCTAACTTCTATGAACAATAAATCCTAAAAACACATCACTTGTATAAATATCAATGCCAATAGGAAATACAATACCCTGTAAAAGTCTGCCAAGACCTCTATGAGTGTAGCCCATAGAGTGAAGTATGCAAGATCCAAATCCAAGAGTATGTTTCTCAAAGGGGAAAATCACATAATAATGTGGATCCAAAGTGGGACAAGAAACAAATTTAGTATCAAGAGTAGAAACAAGATCAAAAATAGAATTTGTAACAATATCAGGTTCCTCATGGAAATCACCATCTAAACACATATCCTCTCAAATAAGAGTAGTAGGTGATTAAGGAATAAAAATTGTGGCACAATAGAATTCATCCTTAGGAATTTGTGATGGTGTCTTGTCCATGATATCCAAAATTTATGGTGAAGGTACCACATCCTTAATAATCATGTCCTTTTGATCAATAGGATAATTAAGAGGAGTAAAAACTATATGAGGAGTAATAGGTGCCTTAATAAAACTATCATCAAAAGATAAGTCCTCACTAATAGATAAAAGAGGAGGAATAGTGATAAGTGTATGAGGTAATAATGCCTCATCTGGATCACCATCAAGTAGTATGTCCTCACAAAAGGAATAGGAATCCTTATTCATGCCACTAGTAAAGAGTGAATCCTCACTAGGAGTAGAAGAAAGAAGTACCAATATTTCCTCACCCATGTCACTTTCAAGACTCAAATCTTGGCCATCATTATTTTCATCATCAAAATATAAATACTCACTAATAAGAGGAGAGGGAAATGGAATAGAAGGAGGTGGAGTAAAAAAGGGTGCAAAGGACCTAGAATTCTTAGTATCCTTCTCAAATAAGGATACAATAGCATCTCAAGATTTTTTTGTTGATGTGGCACATGTGACATGTCACTAAATCCTATTTTAAACATGGATTCTAATTAAAAAAATAATTGAATCTTTCATATATGCAATACATGCAAGATATTTGTCATCTGTAAAGTGGGGAATTTCAGCATGCACCATTATTCACATGGCTTTTATTTATAATTATATCTTCATTTTTATCTTTTGAATATTTTATTTGGATGTGTTGAGTGAATAAAATAATTATTAATCCATTTTCAATAAAAAAAAAGGATAAATTCATGAAAAAGAACCCTCTCAAAAAGATAAATCCCTAGGTGACAATCTAACATCTCCCAACAAAATTAATGAACACCCCCAAAAAAGTGTAAGAACCCCCAAATTTTTCACTTTATAATTGATTTAATTTTAAAATATAATTAACCCAATTTATTTAGAACCCAAAAACATACGCTTTTGAAAAAATTAGTACTCAATTTTGAGTCATAGTTCAAAAGTTGTAGTCTTTACATGTTTTTCATCATTAAGATGGGTCAAATAAATAAACATTGCACAAAAATTAAATGCAATAAGGGAAAAAAATTATTCACAATTTAATTCATATAAAAAAAAATCTTTAAAAAAATATTTATATCAATTTATTTGGCATAAACCAAGCATAGGTTGTCAAAAATGGGTGAAAGCCAACTTTAAGAAGATTCTTTGCAAGATCCAAAAAATCTAGCTAAATGGGCCCTATTGTGATGTCTCAAAATGTGGTATTTCCTAATTCACATGTGTCCTACATGTTATATTAATAAATTATACCTAAAATATTATCCTCTTCAATAATCATATCTAAAATTTTGAGAACATATGACCTCAAACCAGAAGAAAATTGACTAGCTATCCATATGATGAAGATAAATTGCTACAATAATGTTCAAGTTACCAAAATATCTAATATGGCCTGATCCAAAATGATTATAAATAATATTGTAGGTAATTTTTACTATTATCTAAAATTCTAGGTTTCATATTTTAAAAATTAGATCTGTACTGCCTGTGGTGAGATAGAACCAAATTGGTGGTAGGTATTTACCAGTAGACTAGTGAGCAAGTTTTTAAGATGAAGGGTTTTAAAAATTGATATCTTGAGACTCTAAAAAAATTTAGAGGTAATAAAACCTATATTTTTATGACCTTATGCTTTTATATTTTTATTTTGATCATGTATAGCCTAAAACCATCAAAAATCTTGCACAAGTTGCCTAAAAATCATCTAAAACAAAGTAAAACATGGGTCTAGCAAAAACATGTACATAATGGTAAAGCCTAGGATCTATATGGCATGATCAATGGCCAATAAAATAGATATTAGATCTATAAAAAATAATTTTTCTCTATTGAGATTTTTTTTTTGATAAATGGACAAACCCTTACAGCAACAAACTAGTAAATGGATGTACGTAATACCTCCAACTTGTATACCATGAAAGGAACATAAAAAATATCATTCCAATCCCAAGATATGAAACATTAAAAAAAGCATCAAAATAAGTGTTGTAATATCTTCAAAGATTATATGCAAAGATAAAGGCAATATCATATAATATCCATAAAATAGCTTGTATATGTTACAAATGAGAATCCTTGCACATATAGGAAAGGATAAACAAGAAGTCAAACTAATCGATGTGGGATAAAGAAACAAAAGTACAAACTATAAAAAAGATAAAAACTATCTATAGAACCTATCAAACATGAGGACCAACTATAATACCCCCCTAAAGTGAAGCTAGGGGCTAAAAATAACCAGACATAAAGTGGCATATCCATAGTATGTGTCCCAAAAACAAGACCCGATATAGTACTCATGTAAAATATATATCCATGATGTGGAGAAAGGAAGAAAACCTATAGGAACAACCCCCCCAAAAACAATTATGTAAAAGTGATTAAAGAAGGAAAAGAAGGAAGGAAGGACTTCATGTGGAATCACCTTGTAAGGATAACTTCCTTCACCGCACACGAAGATAATTACTATATATATTGTATGGGTATAAAGGATGTAAGGAACAATCTATAAAGGTGGTGATATAGTCCCAAAAAAATTCTCTTCCCATTAATTTACCTTCCTCCTTACTGCTATGAACAATATGTCCCAAAGACATATCACCTATATAAATATGTATGCTAATAGGAAATATAATACCCTATAAAAGTCTACAAAAACCTATATTAGTGTAGCCCATAGAGTGAAGTATGTGTTAACACTCCAAACTACACCCTATGAGGAGGTTTTTTAGGCCTACCTCCAAGTTTTGGGTGACATGGGATTAGCCAAAAGCTATGTGTGATCTATGGTTGGGATAAACCTCTAGATTGTGGGAATAACTATTAGGTCTCAAATCACTAATACTTATTGATATTTGGGTGAAAATGGATATAAGGGATGCATAAAAGGAAACCTAATCTAAATATGGTGATGTACCAATATAATTTATCCATTCTATTTGTCCTTAAACAACACTAGTAAAATAGACAAGTGACTAAATCTTTTTATCTCAAAGAGCTCATATGCAACAATGTTTCATATATAGGTTTTACTAAGTGGTCAAAAAAGGAGGGTAATGATGGAATTTCTACATCAAGGCACTTACTAGTAAAAATTCCACTCTAAGCTCAACCACTCATTACTCTAACATTTTATGTGACCTGCATAAGACCATATGCTAGAAAATAGGTGAGACAAAGCCCTATAAAAGGGGGATAAACCTTCCACATGTGAAAATAAGACAAGTATAACACACTACAATAATATCAAAGAGTCTGAAATAGTCATTTACATTAGCTCAAGAGGTTTACAAGGTACAAATATAGGTAGAGTTTCCTCATACCCAAGTGAGGGATGCATATAATGGTCTTAAGGCCTCAATATATAGAAGGATGAGAAGGTGAGATAAGAGAGTATGGCATGTAAATCTAAAATATAGGTCATAAATGATCCTCATTCATTCCAATAATTAGTTATAACCTACACAATACTAGTAACATCCCCTTCATGTGTTGCCTTAGTGGTGAGAGGTCATCAATGAGCATCTTGGGTATTGAAGTGAAGTGATGGAGGTTGGTGTAGACCTGGTTTACCCATTCAAGGTAGGAACATGCCTAAATATGGTCTATAATCTCTCCTTTGATAGTTATAAACATCAAAGTGGTTCAATTAAGTCCTCCATATGTTATTAAGAAGCCCACCCTTCTCCTTGGATGTTGACTAGGCCAAGGGAACTACCCCAATTTCCATAATTTCCATATAATGTGTGATTTCCTCCTTCAATGTATAATTTACAAGGGAATTATGACCCTGGATTGATCTCCTTAACAACCCCTCTACACTATTATTCTTCCTCTTATTTTACCAAGTAATTCTATTAGGCTACTAGGCCTAGTGACTTAGTCTCACCTTTTTTGATGACCATAGAACCTAAGTAGGGAATTAAGGGTTGGTAATTTATCATGTTTCAAGTCCATAAAATAAAACCACATCATGACTCAAGAATTTATGAGTAGTATACACCTACAACTCTACCTAACTAGGTGATTAGGTCATCTTCTACTAGCCATTTTGGACTACCTGTTTGGTACAACTGAGGGTGTATTGAGGTTTGAAAAGGTGGAACATGCCTTATATTACATTATTAAATTATGTGAAGCTCCCCACCAAGTTTTTTACCTTACAAACATCACTAAATCCTATAAAAACATGATTTTTTGGGGGTTTGTACACCTCTCCATACAACTTAGTACCATGGATAGAATCTTCTCTGAGTGTACTATGTGATGCAAGTGTCTTCAGGACCAATTTAGGGCAATTAAGTGCATTTGTATCCACTTTTCCTCCATCAAGTCTATGCCAAGGCTTAAGCAATGTTTTGGAGGTCTACCATCATAACTATGGTTCATAGATTATGGACATCCAAACCTAAACTTCTTTCCATGAACATTTATCCTACAGACACCCTCAAAAGTCATGAAGATATTTTGGTCCCATTCATCTTATACAAATATAAATGAGTATAAGTTGGTGGATCTTGATCTCCTTACAAGCTTTTTACACCTAGTTGAAATCTTTATGATGATTCATAAAGATAATCTCCTCAACCCGAATCTTTCTTCGATGGATTTTGAGGTTATAGAGGTTTCCATCTCCCCCTAAGATCACTATATTTGAGTCCATATTCTATGAAAGATATGAGCATTTGATTTAGTATCTCGAGTTGGATGCTTAGGAGAGTGGAGCTCGAGAGGGGTCTTAATACCAAATTTAATTTTTTATTTATTTCTTATACCTATAACACTCTCTTTAGGGCATAAAACATCACTATACACCCTATCATGGCCTTCATTCAGATATAGATATCTGGATATGCCCCAAGGTGGACATGGGGTTTTGAGGCCTGAAGATGGCTTCAGGATGTGCAGGCCTAATATGAGTCTCAAGGATCTTGTATGTGAATTAGTGTTTCCAATGCTACCATAACACCTTTCTCCCTCTGACTTTTATCTTCTATACTATCACCCCAACTGTCTAGACTATCAACTCAGTCTTTCTCTCCCATAAGAACTACCTTGAATACCACTATCCAGATTGAGTATTTGATCAACTAGTTTAGAGACCTTGGGTAGGTTATTATTTCCTTCTTTGTTGTGTTGATGGAGTTGAGATCTTGTGTATCATGTTCCTAAGACCTAAAAACACCCATTCCAATAGGACTTCCTTCAATATTTTGGTTAGCACTTTCTTATATGTTGGCTAGGGTTTATGAGTTTATAGGTCTATCCAACCCTAGAGATGTGTCAATGCACTTACTTTCTTCTATCCTGAGTTCAAAACTTACTAAACTATCTCATGGTATTATTATTATCCTTAATTGATGTTTCAAAACTAGGGCACTCCTAAAAATGAATCAGTTCTT
Organism: Torreya grandis; assembly: GCA_037957365.1. Taxonomy (NCBI): domain Eukaryota; kingdom Viridiplantae; phylum Streptophyta; class Pinopsida; order Cupressales; family Taxaceae; genus Torreya; species Torreya grandis. The sequence goes on along the minus strand of JARHVA010002706.1, from coordinate 2,252,074 downwards.
AACTCTTATGCATAAGCTTGTTTTAAGTCTTTCTAGGCCTAGTAGGTCTGTTTAGGCCATTTAGGATTTACCTATCTTAAGAGATTAAATCATCTGAATGGAAAACATTGATATAATTTAGAAAATAAGTTATATATCATGTTTATAATTTGTGCTTCATCTCATATAGAGTTTAATATTCCTCCCTTATTATGCATGTTTACTTGGGTGTAGGTGTAAGTAGCATATTATTGGTACCATGAATTCCTTGATTAATTGAAACATGATTTAAGGTTTTTTCTCATTGGTATGGACCTTTTGAATCTCACCTAGACCCATCCACCACATATCACTCTACCTTATTTTCTATCTTGTAGGATGACTATGTGCAAGGAGTGGACTTCCCTCTTCATGACAACCTTCACTCCATTTATCAACCTTCACATCCTTATTATGATGTTTTTCATCTTTTTCCCTTCACACATTTTAAGACACCCTCGCATGATTCATTTTCTCAATATGCCCTATTCTTATAGTTAGGCTTGTAGGATATAGTTTGGGCCTTTTTAACTGTAGGTATAATATGAGGAGTGGGGTTTATTTCTTCATGGTTCCCTTGGGTCATCAATATATTGATGACTTATGTTTTCCTCTTTTAACTCTATAGATCTCCTTAAATCTCATCACACCATTAATGCCTCCAGCTTACAATCACAATCATATGTGTGAACTCAATGAGAATCTTGATTGAACTCTTATTTGGGGTTGAATCAGTGTGTTGATCTCTATTTGAATAGATTTCCTCTACCTACCATGTTTCTCTCTAGATCCTTATAAATCCCCTTGATGTCTCCCAATATATTCAAGGCTCAACAAGTCCAATCATGTTTCCATACATAAGCATGTGTATCACTACTCAGCTCCCTCAAGCTTAATTAGACCTTTTCTCATGATCTTGTCTTTAGTCTCCCTAGTGAGTTGATAGAATTTTTCACTTGGGTTTAGTTAATATTATATCAACACTAAACATACTTGAATAGACATTTCCTTCATATTCCCAATGGTTTTCTACATCTACCCTGTTCACTCTTTCAAAGAGACCACACTACATGAATGACAGTCACCTTAGAGGTGGGACTTGATAGAATTATTTGGCCTGATGGTGACTCAACTATGCTTGGGAGATAAGGGAGACTTAAATGGTTCCAAACAACTTACAATCAAACTAAAACCACCAAACCTTCCATTTTTATGCATTAAAGGCCTTGTAACATGAAGAAACTTTATCTACAGCATGTATATGTGATAATATGAAGATCTATTGGATCCACAACCTCCCATTTGTGAATCAGGGGTGGGGAACATTATGGAAGGACTTTGGAGGACTGAAGAAGATATGAACAACCACTATTTTCATCAAACCATTTAATAATGCATTGAAATCATTCCCTTTTTTGGCTTTGTGTAGATGAGGAAGGTAAACAAATTGCTTAAATTCTTAATGTTTGTTTATAAATAATAGAGGACTAATATTAAAACCAATTCCCATGATTTTAAGGCAATTAAACCCTCTTATTTTGGCCAAGATATTAGGCCTTCACCTTCTCACTCCTATAGACTAAGCACAAACCTGAAATCTTGTTTGTGGCTTCCAAAGAGCTTGGTGGAGGAAGGGAAATGGTTTTGGACCTATCTTACACACTTTGGACATAAAAATTATCTGAGCCACCTAAAAGAGACCTTTCATTAAGTACTTGACCTTTTTCAACTCTAACATGGCCATACAAATTTGCACAACCCTACAACTCCTACAAAATAACTTGTTTTCTTACATTTTCTCATGATTCAGACTTTGAAACACCATTGGTGGGTAGGAAGATGCAAAATATAAGTCACATAACATTTTAAAACAATTTACATGGTTTTTTAAGTTGAAAATACACACTTCCACATGTGTGGGACCCATTTGGTGAGTGAGAAAATTATTTAACTTCTAAAATAGACCCTTTATGCACATAGAACCATCCCAAAATGACTTATAATTTTAATATAACTGAGGGTATAATAGTAGAATAAATAATAGAATAGTGAATATTGGTTTAGTACCACATGCATTATAATGAAGAGTTAGATAGATTAGAATAGTATAAATAAGAGAGCATATGCCATTGTAATAGAAAAAAGAAGAAAAATTGTAATTGAGCTTTTCTTAAAGGAGGTAGCCCCCTTGAAGTGGTAAATGATTCTGAGTGATTACTTCTATAAAAGGAATAAAATAATTTATATTTAGTATTTGTGTATATTTTTTGTATGTGAGAAATACAGGTTCTTAACATCTGGTATCAGAGCACTTTGTAAGGCCATTTTCATGATCATGATCCTTCTTGTTGTTGCAAACATATTTTGGAGAGGCATATTTGGGAGATTTAATTTTATCTTAGAGGTTTTCAAATTTAAGATACATATCTTTATTTCTTGTTCCAATCTGAATCTGAAGCTAAAAATTATCATTTGCAAGTGTAGATTATTTTTTTAGTCCTCAAAATCATGACTATTTTTATTCAAACTGATCTTAGACTATAATGAATCATATCAAACCATTTCCCAATTTTGTGTGCCTCATTCTCATATTTCCATAAAAAAATTCATTTTTTATTTTTGTTTTGTATTTTAAAATTTATCATAGTTTTAGTTACTACCTCTTTTGTAGAACAAAAACATCTATTCTTCTGCATATTCCTCTCACACAGTAACAAATCATGTCAAAATATTTCTAGGTTTTTTGCACCTTTGTCTCATATTTCCAAAAAAAATTAAGTTTTAAATTTCATTAAGTATTGTATAAGTTATCTTAGTTTTAGTGACTAACTTTATTGTAAAAAATAAATTTAAAAAAAGAGGGTCACTAAAAGCCTTTATGTAAGGATGCATTTTCTATTAAATTTGACATCTACTTAATTGTAATCATGGGACTTAATATTTTATCTAGCTCATTGAATACACTTCATCAGATTTACATGTTATTAGAATCTAAAATAATATTTGAACACCTCATGAATTAGACTATAGGCTTATCTATTGAATTCTTACAATATTGTTTCATTAATGGACTTCAAGATGAGATTCGATCACAGATTCAAATGTTGCAACCTCAATCTATAATGTAAGCATGGGACTTGGTTAATATATATAAAGACCACATCAACTATAAATGTCTCCACATAATTCCCATTATCTATATTGTAAAATCATTAGAGCATGTACCTATAGTGCCTGAGCCAACAATAGAAGTGACCAAATAGGCCCTAGTTGAGCTTGAATTGGCATCCCAAGAATTGGATTAAGTACCAAAAGAGTTCAATAAGGAACTTAAATACCTCAAGAAAGTACTTGAAGTGCCTGAGTAGGTCATTAATGAGACCATTTAGGAAATTACCATGCTCGATTAGGCCCCCAATGAGCCCAAGTCAATAATCATAGCTCCCAAGTAGAGAATTGAGTATTCAAATCACTTAGATAAAAATTCTAAGGGGGATGGCATGTATCCTCAATTAATTCATAAATATGACTATTTTGAGGACCCTTTCTCTCATTTTGAGGTTATGATCATCATGGTACAACTTTCACTTTAACCTTTACATATAGTGTTCATGTTCACCACGTTGATGTACCTATTCATATCTGAGCATAGGCAAAAGAAATGGAAGAATAAAAAGACACATGGATGTGCCTCTATTAGTCATGTCCATATTTTTGATATGTAATTATTTACACATTTCAAGGGTGAAACATTTTTGAGTGGGATGGAATGTAATATACCTAAGGAGGGGTATAATAGTAGTATAATAGTAAAATAACTAATATAATAGTGAATAGTGGTTTAGTACCACATGCATTATAATGAAGAGTTAGATAGATTATAATAGTATAAATAAGAGGTAATATGCCATTATAATATAAAAATGAAGAAGAATTGTAATTGATCATTTCTCAAAGGAGGTATCCCCCTCGAAGTGGTAAGTGATTTAGAGTGATTCCTTCCATAAAAGGAATGAAATAATATATATAAGTATTTATATATATTTTGTGTATGTGAAAAATATAGGTTATTAAAATAATATTAATGAGGCCCCTTTTAAGAACCATTAAAATACAATGTGGCATTAAACATACTCCTTTTCAAAGGTTACAACATGAACATGACTCATATGAGAGTTTGAGGACCATTTGATAACTTGAAAGGCTAATCAAGGCTTGAGATAGATTTGATTAGGTAGACCATGGATAATGACCTTGAACACATTATTACTCTTCACATTATAACCCAAACATGGTTTATAGACCCTTCACCTTACTAGCAAGGTCTCTCTCATAAGAAATGGCTTGAAATAGACCTAAATGTTATGAGAACCATAAACCTTCAACTCTTCAAATTAACTTAACCTTTGCTAAGAGACCTTAATTTTTTAAAACATGAAAAAGACCACTTTTAAGGATTGAAAAGGACATGACAACTCTTCCACCCAGTTAATGACCACTATGACCACCTAATACATCACCCAAAGACCTCAAAATAGGCCATGACATATGATGATCCCTCAAGAAATGACTAACACAACATGAAACCTTAAATCATGATAATAAAGTTTTCAAGAAGTAGATAGAATACCATGGAAATATCTAGAGAGGTTTTATGGATATTTTTTGATTGTAAGGGTTTATATTTGGGCTGGGGGGCCAAATTGTCAATATTATGGAAGATCTAAATCCAAGAGTATGTTTCTTAAAGGAACAAATAACATAATCAAGTGGATCCAAAGTGGGACAAACAACAAATGCAATATCTAGAGTAGTAAAAATATCTAAAATATAATGTGCAACAATAATAGGTTCCTCATGGAAATAACAATCTAAACACATATCCTCACAAATAAGAGGATTATGTGATTAAGGAACAAAAACTATGGCACAATAAAAGTCATCCTTAGGAAGTCATGATGGTGTCTTGTCCATGATATCCAAAAGTGATGTTGAAGGTGTCACATCCTCATGAATCATGTCCTCTCTATAAATGAAATGAATAGAAGTACAAACTATATGAGGAGTAAAAGGTGCCTTAAATATAATAATGCCAATAGATAAGTCCTCATTAACAAGTGGAGGACTAGAGAGAATTATAGGAGGTAAGAATGACTCATCTGGATAACCATCAAGAATTATGTCCTCACAAAATAAAAAATAATACTAACTCATTTCACTAGTAAAGAGTGAGTCCTCACTAGGAGTAAAAGAAGGAAGTGCTAATAGTACCTCACCCATGTCACTGTCAAGACTTAAATATTGAACATCATTAGTGTCATCATCAAAAGATAAATCCTTGCTAATAGGAGGAGAGGGAAGTGGAATATAAGGAGGTAGATTAAAAGAGAGTATAAAAGACCTAAAAGACTCAGTATCCTTCTTAAATAAGGCTAAAATAGCATCTCAATATTCCTTTGGTGATGTGGCACATGTGACATAGAACTAAAAACTATTTGAAACATGGATTTGAATAAAATAAAAATCCTCATCTTTCATAGATTCAATCCAAGCAAGACCTTCTTCATCTGTAAAGTATGAAATGTCACCATGCACCATTATCTGCAAGCCTTTCATCTATAAGTAAATATTCATTTTTTATTCCAAATAATGTGTTTGGATGTATTGAGAGGATCAAAAAATTAGGAATCCATTTTCTAAAAATAAGGATAAAGTAAATAAAATAACCCTCTTGAAAAGACAAACCTCCCCATTAAAATTTAACATCTCCTAACGAAATTAATGAACACCCTCAAAAAATTGTAAGGACCCCCAAATTTCGTAATTTATAAATGAGTTAGTTTTAAAATATAAATGACCACAATTTATGGATAATCAAAAATCATATGCTTTTGAAAAAAAATAGTACTCAATTTTGAGCCACAGTTCAAAAGTTATAGTCTTTACAAGTTTTTCATCATTAAAATAGGTCAAATAAGTAAACATTGCACAAAAATTAAATGATATGAGGGAAAAAAAATCTTAAATATTTCAATAATATTTAAAAAAATATTTAAAAAATATTTACATCAATTTCTTTGGCATAAACCAAGCATAGGTTGTCAAAACTGGGTGAAAGCCAACTTCAGGAAGATATTTGCAAGATCCAGAAAAATTGGTTGAATGAGCCCTATTGTCACGTCTAAGAAAGTGTTATGGCCTGATTTAAATATATCCTAAATTTTATAGGAATAAATTATACCTAAAATATTATTCTCTCCAAGAATCATAGCTAAAATTTTAGATCGTACGACCTCAAATAAAAATAAAACTGACCAGCTATCCAGATGATGAACATAGATTGATACAATAATGTTTAAACTAAAAAAAGATCTATAAAACCTAATAAGAAATTATTATAAATTATATGTTAGGAAATATGGGATTTTTATCTAACCAAAATAGGTTTTATATTTAAAAATTTAGATCTATACTACCTATGGTGAGAGAAAAATGAATTGGTGGTAGGTATCTGCTAGCAAACCAACGAGCATGTTTTTAAGTAGAAGGTTTATACAACTTGATATCTTGAGATTCTAAAAAAAATTAGAGATAATAAAACTTAGATTTATATTCCCCTATGCTTTTATATTTTTATTTTGATGTATGTATGGCCTAAAACCATCCAAAAATATGCATAAATTACCTAAAAATATTCCAAAACAAACTTAAATATGGTTATAACAAAAATAATTACATGATGGTAAAGCTTAGGATCTGCATGGCCTAATCAATGACAAAAAAATATATATTATATCTATATAAAATACCTCCACTCCATCGATAAGAAATTTTGATAAATGGATAAACCCTTGCAGTAACAAACTCCCAAATGGATGGTTGTAACATCTCCAGCTCTAACACCGTAAAAGGAACATCAACAAGATCATTAAAATCCCATGATATGAATAATTAAAAAAAAAAAAATCATCAAAATAATATTTTTAAGAGCTAAAAATATGATATACAAATACAAGGAAAATATTATATAATATCCATAAAATAACGTCTATATGTTACAAATGAGAAGCTTTGTATATACAGGCAAAGACAAATAAGAAGTAAGTCAAACTAACCAATTTGGGATAAATCCACAAAAGGAAAAAATAGTAAAAATATTTTAAAAAAATATCTATAGAACCTAAAAAACATGAGAATCAACTCTAACAACCCCCCTAAAGTGAAGATAGGGGCTAAAAATAGCCAAAAATAAAGTGGCATATCCATGGTATAAATCCCAATAATAAGCTTTGATCAAGTACTCATGTACAATATATATCCATTATGTGTAGAAAGGAATAAAAGTTATAGGAACAAAAATACCCCTAAAATGATGTAAAAAAGAGAAATGAAGGAAAGTAAGGAAGGAAGGACTTCATGTGGAATCCCACCTAAGAATAACTTCCTTCACCCCACATGAAGATTAGTAGTATATATCTTGCATCGATGGAAAGGATATAAGGAACCATTTACATATGTGAAGATATTTTCCCAAAAAATAAAATGTTATTCCTATTATTTTACCTTCCTCCTAACCACTACGAATAAGATATCCCAAAGACACATCACCTGTAGAAATATCAATGACAATAGGAAATACAATACCCTATAAAAGTCTACCAAGACCTCCATGAGTATAGCCCATAGAGTGAAGTATGCAAGATCCAAATCAAAGAGTATTTTTCTAAAATGAATTAATCACATAAGTGAGTGGGTATAAAATGGAACAACCAATAAATGCAATAGCAAGAGTTTCATCAAGTTCCAAAATAAAATGTACAATAATAATAGGTTCCTCATAAATCACCATCTAAACATATATCCTCAAAAAAAAGAGGAGTAGGTGATTAAGGAACAAAAAATTTGGCACAATAAAAGTCATCCTTAGGAAGTCATGATGGTGTCTTATCCATGATATCCAAAAATGATGGTGAAGGTACCACATCCTTAATAATCATGTCTTCTCAATCAATGAAATGAATAGGAGTACAAACTATATGAAGACTAATAGGTGCCTCGATAAAACCATCATCAAACTACAATTCATCACTAACAACTAAATATGGAGGAATAGTGAGAAGTTTAGGAGGTAGGAATGTCTCATCTAGATCACCATCAATAAGTATGTCCTCATAAAATGAAGAGAAACCTGATTCATGCCACTAGTAAAGAATGAATACTCACTAGGAATAAAAGAAATAAATACCAATAGTGCCTCACCCATGTCACTATCAAGACTCAAATCTTTAACATCATCAGTGTCATCATCAAAACATAAATCCTCGCTAACAAGAGGAGAGGGAAGTAGAACAAAAAGAGGTGGAGTAAAAGAGGGTGCAAAAGACTTAGAAGACTCAGTATCCTTCTCAAATAAGGCTACAATATCATCCTAATATTCCTTTGGTTATGTGTCACATGTGACTTAGCACTATGAAATATTTGAAACATGGAGGTGAATAACATAAAGAGCCTCATCTTGCATAAATGCAATCCAGGAAAGATCTTCTTCACATATAAAGTGGGGAATGTCACCATGCACCATTATCCACACACCTTTCAATTGTAAGTGAATCTTCATTTTTATTTTATAAAGAATTTATTTTTTTTATGTTGAGGGGATAAAATAATCAAGAATCCATTATTAAAAAATAAGGAGAAAGTCAATAAGAAGAACCCTTTTGAAAAGACAAATCCCCCTATGATAATTTAACATCTCTCGATGAAATTAATAAACACCCCCAAATAAGTGTAAATAACCCCAAATTTGGCACTTTATACTTGAGTTAATTTTACAAGATAAATGACCCCAATGGATGGATAAACAAAAAACTTACACTTTTAAAAAAAACACTTGATTTTGAGTCATGGTTCAAAAGTTATAGTCTTTACAAGTTTTTTGTCATTAAAAAAGGTCAAATAAGTAAACATTACGCAAAAATTAAATACACTAAGGACAAAAAATGCTTCACCACTTAAAAAATATATAAATAAATCTTCAAAAAAAAATCCATCAAATTTTTTGGCATAAACCAAGCATAAGTTGTCAAAAATGGGTGAAAGCCAACTTTAGGAAGATTCTTTGTAAGATCTAGAAAAATTTATTGAATGGGATTTGTTGTGACAACTAAAAATATGGTATGCCCTAATTTACATGGGTATTACATGTTATAAGAATAAATTAGACCTAAAATACTATCCTCTCCAAGAATCATATCTAAATTTTAGATCTTACAGTCTCAAACCAGAAGAAAATCGATTAACTATCTAGATGATGAATATAGAATGCTATAGTAACATTTAAGCTACCAAAATAGATATATAACACAATAAAAAATTATTATAAATTATATGGTAGGAAATATGGGACTATTAGCTAAATAAAATAGGTTTTAGATTTGAAAATATAGATTTATCTCACCTATGGTGAGAGAAAACTAAACTAGGGGTAGGTATCTACCAATAGACCAATGAGTAGATTTTTGAGAAGAAGGGTTGTACAACTTGATATATTGAGATTATAATAAAATTTATAGGTAATAAAACTCAGAGTGTTATTCCTTCTTTCTTTTATATTTGTAATTTGACTCATGTATGGCCTAAAACCATCAAAAAACATGCACAAATTACCTAAAAAGCTTCCAAAACAAACTTAAAAATGGGTCTAGTGAAAATAAGTACGTAATGGTAAAGCATAAGATCTACATGTCTTGAAAAATGAATTAAAAATATATATATCTTAGATCTGTACAAAATACCTCCACTCCATCAAGAAGAAATTTTGATAAATGGACAAACCTTTGCAACAAAAAATTTGTAAATGGATGCCTATAACACCTGTAACTCTGATACCATGAAAATAACATCAAAGGACCATTCCAAGCCAAAGATCTAAAACATTAACAATAAAATAATCACAAGAAAAGTTTTAAGAGTTAAAAATATGATATGTAAAGACATAGTCAATATCATATAATATCCATAAAATAACTTTTATAAGTTATGAATTAGAAACATTGCATATATTGGCAAGGACAAACAAGAAGTAAGCCAAACTAGCCAATGTGGGATAAATTCATAAAAGGACAAACTAGGAAAAATATAAAAACTATCTATATAACATAGTAAACTTGAGAAACAAATATAACACACCCCTAAAGTGAAGCTAGGGGATAAAAATAACCAAAAATAAAGTGGCATACCTATAGTATGAGTCCTGACAACAAGGCCTAATCAGGTACTCATGTAATATAGCCAAAATAATATACATGAGTACCTGATTAGGCCATGTTATCTAGACTCATACTATAGGTATGCCACTTTATTTTTGGTTATTTTTATCCCCAAGCTTCACTTTAAGGGTGTGTTAGATTTTTTTCTCAAGTTTACTAGGTTATATAGATAGTTTTTGTGTTTTTCCTAGTTTGTCCTTTTGTGAATTTATCCCACATTGGTTAGTTTGGCTTACTTCTTGTTTGTCCTTGCCTATATAGATATATATATATATATGATGTGGAGAAATGAAGAAAAATCATAAGAACTACAATCCCCCCCCAAAAAAAATGATTTAAAATAGAGAAAATAATGAAAGGAAGAAAGGAAAGACTTAATATGGTATCCCCCCTAAGGACAACTTCCTTCACCCCACACGAAGATCAGTATTATATATCTTGTGTGAATGGAAAGGATATAAAGAACCACATACTTCCCAAAAATAAAATTTTATTCCCATTAATGCACCTTCCTCCTAACTACTACAAAAAATATGTTCTAAAGACACATCACCTATATAAATATCGATGCCAATAGGAAATATAATACCCTATTAAAGTCTGACAAGACCTCCATGAGTATAGCCCATAGAGTGAAGTATGCAAGATCTAAATCAAAGAGTATATTTCTCAAAGGAACAAAGCACATAAGTAGGTAGATCTAAAGTGGGATAAGCAACAAATGTATTTGAAAGATTAACAATAATCTCCAAATTATAATGTGTAATAATAATAGGTTCCTCATGGAAATAACTATTTAAACACATATCCTCATAAACAAGGGGAGTAGGTGATTAAGGAACAATAAATTTGGCATAATAAAAGTCATCCTCAATAATTCATGATGGTGTCTTGTCCATGGTATCAAAAGGTGGTGGTGAAGGTGTCACATCCTCAAGAATTATGTCTTCTTAACCAATGAAATGAATAGGAGTAAAAACTATATGAGGAGTAATATGTTCCATAAGCAAACCATCATCAAAATACAAGTCCTCACTAATAACTAAATAAGGAGGAATAGTGAGAAGTGTAGGATGTAAGAATTCCTCATATGGATCACCATCAAGAAGTATGTCCTCATAAAATGAAGAGAAATCTTGATTCATGTCACTAGTAGAAAGTGTCCTCATTAGGAGTAGAAGAAAGAAGTGTCAATAGTGCCTTACCTATGTCATTTTCAAGACTAAAATATCAAAAATAATCAGTTTCATCATAAAAATATAAATCATCACTAACAATATGAGAGGGATGTGTAATAAAAGGAGGTGGAGTAAAAGAGGGTAAAAAAGACCCCAAAGACATAATATCCTTATCAAATAAGGCTATAATAGAATCCTAATATTCCTTTGGTTATGTGTCATATGTGACATGGAACTAAAATCTATTTGAAACATGGAGGAGAATCAAAGAAATAGCTTCATCTTGCATATATGTAATCCAGGCAAGATCTTCCTCATCTGTAAAGTGGGTAATGTCACCATGCACCATTATCCACATGTCATTTATTTTTAAGTGAATATTCATTTCTATCTTCAAAATAATTTAGTTTTATGTGTTAAGGGTTTCAAATAATAAGTAATCCATTTTCAAAAAGTAAGGATAAAGTCAATAATAATAACCCTCTCGAAAGATAAATCCCCCTGTGACAATTTAACATCTCTTGACGAAATTAATGAACTCCCCCAAAAAATATTAAGGACCCTAAAATTTGGAACTTTATAATTTATTATGTTTTAAAATATAAATTACTCCAATGAATTTATAATAAAAAAACATACACTTTTTTAAAAAATAGTACTCAATTTTAAGTCACGGTTTAAAAGTTATAGTCCTTACAAGTTTTTCAACATTAAAATGGGTCAAATAAGTAAACATTGCACAAAAATTAAATGAAAAAAGGGCCAAAAATATTCACCACTTCATTAATATTTAAAAAAAACTTCAAAAAAATATTTCCAACAATTCATTTGGCATAATCCAAGCATATGTTGTCAAAAATGGGTGAAAGCCAACTTTAGGAAGATTCTTTGAAAGATCTAGAAAAACTAGCTAAATGGGTCCTATTATGATGTCTCAAAATGTGGTATGTACTAATTTACATGGTTCTTACATATTTTATTCATAAATTATACCTAAAATACTATCCTCTTCAATAATCATATCTAAAATTTTAGATCATACGGCCTCAAATAAGAAGAAAACTAACTAGTTATCCAGATGATGAAGATAGATTACTATAGTAATGTTCAACCTACCAAAAGATATATAAAACCTAATAAAAAATTATTATAAATTATATGTTATTAAATTTGGGATTATTATCTATCCAAAATATTTTTCATGTTTGAAAAATTAGATCTGTACCACCTATGGTGAGAGAAAACCAAACTAATGGCAGGTATATGCTAGTAGACTAGCAAGCAGATTTTTTAGCATAAGGGTTATACAACTTGACATATTGAGATTATAAAAAATTATATAGGTAATAAAACTTATAATTTTATAACCCTATTCTTTTATATTTATATTTTAATGAATGTATGGCCTAAAACCATAAAAATGCATAAATTGCCTAAAATGCTTCCAAAATAAACTTAAATATGTGTCCAGATAAAATAAGTACATAATGATAAAGTTGAGGATCTTCATGGTCTTATCAATGAATAGAAACAATATATGTTATATCTATACAAAATACCTCCACTAAATTTAGAATAAATTTTGATAAATGGACAAACCCTTAAAGCAACAAATTCAAAAATGGATGGCTGTAACACCTCTAGATCTGATACCATGAAAGTAAAATCAAAAGGATCATTCAAATCCCAATATATAAAGCATTAACAAGAAAATTATCAAAATAAAAGTTGTAAGAGTTGAAAATATGATATGCAAAGATAAAGGTAATATCTATAAAATAACTTTTATATGTTACAAATGAGAAGCCTTGCATGTATACGCAATGACAAACAAGAAGTCAAACTAACCAACGTGGGATAAATCCATAAAAGAAAAAACTAGGAAAAAGATAAAAACTAATTATAGAATCTAGAAAACATGATAACCAACTCTAAAAAATTTGATAATGGATCAAATATGGGATGATCATCCATGGGATCATAAAATAAGGGTGGTTTATTAAATTATGGCTCATCAAGTATGGATGTGTCAAAGACATGTGGTTGGTTAAATATGGGCTGACCAGGGATAAGCTCATCAAATATGGATTATTAACATATGGATGGACTATCTATTGTATGGATTTGGTTTAATATGGATTATTCAATAAATATGGGGACATCAAATATGTTTTCATCAAAGTTGGGATCATCAAAGATGGGTTGGTTGTCTTAACCCCGATTTGGAAGTGGAGGAGTTTGATCATAATTTAGAAAGTTACCTTGGTATATCCATAGTAATTTATTCTCAAAAATGGATGTAGTTGGTTCAATAGTAAATAATGGTATTTACATATGTGATGGTAATATATAGTCACATAATTATATTTTTCATGGCTCTAGGGTCATATTTGTGCTAGATGTTTATTTGTAGGATTATTGTGACTTAAGAGCCAAAATTATGGTTGATACCAATTCATCTATGTGATAACTAAGATGTCATATTTTGTCAAATATGGCTTGAATTTAAAATAGGGGTGTCAAAATGGGTTTACCTTTGTATTTGGTATGGGGATTATTATGATTATGATGGTAGATAATGGATGGGAGGTTTGTTTTAAATTGGATCATGTGGTCACTATAGGTAGGCTAGTTTTCATGTGGATAAGTTTTATTTTTCCTATTTAATATGGATTTTAGATTCACAGGATCGTAGTCAACATGGAGTTAAAAAATTATTTCTATGAGCCATAAAATGGCAGCATTCTCATTTTACATTTTGATTGTTCAATTTTGGGACTATATAGATCAATTTTGGGTACCATAGGACTAGATTAGGTTTGAATAAATTGGGTTGATGTTTAGATTAAGATTAGTTTTGGGATTAAGTTTGGATTGATTTGGATTTAGATGTAGTGTTAGATGTAAATTAGTTTAGTGTTTGATTTATTTAAATTAGTTTGAAAATGGTTTGGATTTGACTTGTTTAAATTGGACTTAGGTGTGATTGCATTTGATTTGGATTTGGTTTCAAATTTTTTACATAAAAAATAATAAATAAAATCACAAAACAACGTAGATTATTTATATAGGTGTGTAACCAACTAAAAACCCACCAATAAAACCCTAAAAGGTATGTGGTTGGTGATCTTAGGGAATTATATGTTCCACACACTACTATTTGATGTACAACCAATACGTATTAAGCTAAGATAAATAAGCTAATATAGGTGCTCCCTCTATATATCTCTTGGTATGGTGAGGTCCAAGTACACATAAGAGGAAGATTAATGGGAATGCTTGAAAGGTGTAAATCTCAATCTTGTTACAATGCATGCATCACCATCTCTAGAATGTTACAATAAAATCTAGCCTCAAGAGTGTTTTTAAGGCCTATATATTTGAGGATGAAACCCATTCACTTCATGACACTAGTAAAATGGATAACTACTTAGTCAATAATGACATGATCCTTGAAAATTTGTATACCCTACCAAAACATGGGGTTGGTCCAAATGTTGTGTGATGAAATCCTAGACACCAAACCATAACAAAATAAAAATAAAATAAAATAATTAACTATTTTTATCCTTAATATTACATTTTGATGCATGAAGAGAGTATACATAGACTAATTCTAGGATGGGGATAAATAAAAAGTAATTGACTAATTTCTAATCCTCAAGACTAATTTTTGACATAAGTGAAGATCATACATAATCTAAACCACCACATATAAAAATATATATATAAAGCAAGAAAAAGTTGATTTTAAGCATCAAATTTAAGTGTGTAAGTGTTTATTTTTTTGTTTTTATGACTTGGACAAGCAAAAACTATAGGAAATAAGTAGCTTTTTATTATATTTGGCATGCATGTACCTACAATGAAATGAGATAATATTTCAAAAATGTAAAATCACCAAAATATAGCATGAAATCACTAAAACATAGGTAAATATTTCCAATTAGTTATAAATAGATAGAAAGATAGACACATGTGAACTTGCTAAAGCATAGGGTGATTCCGCTATTACATAGGGAAATCCCATGAATAAATAGTGAAATCTCACCAAAACATAGAGAAAACATGGTATGATTAATCTCCAAACATAAAATAGACATACATGAACTCATTAATTGGAAAGCTAACCCCTTTAGTACATAGGTAAATTTATCCAATTTTAAAGGCAAACCCATCGAAGTACACGTACAAACTAAAATAAACAAGTACAATCCCACTAATCATAGTTCAATATTTCCAATAAAAATGGAGATTCAATTGATCTGCATTTAAATCCCAAAAATTACTTATGGACATAAAAAATACAAATGTAATCCTACTAAATTCCATAAAAATCCCACTATTTTCAGGGGTGAAACTAGCACTCCATAGAGTGAACCCACCAAACACCTAGAAATGTAATTTAGAAGCTAATACTTCAAAATTAAACTTGGAAATGACCCAATTAGATATTATAAAACTACCATCCAATCCTAACATAACTAATAATCCAAATGATGAAAATGATTTATAGTATTATGAGTCCAACCAAATGTGTTAAAATATATTTATGCAAATTAGAGAATTTTTTTATAAATTTAAAACAAACAAAATATCTAATCTAATAATAAATATACCTCACATAAGAGTGAATAAGGAGAGAATATACATTCACTTCCCAATGAAGGTGTCCCTTATTATGTCAATTTCATCCTATTTTATTTTTGAATTTTGGTGTTTAATATACCGTGCACAAGGATATAGACATCATGTCCCCTTGTTGGATGTTTGGATTTTATTCATGCAAGTTAATGATTGAAAGATGGCTTGAATGGTAATTTGACAAAAAATCATTATGACAATTAGTATTATTGAGATTGATTGAGGATGGTTTAATTTAAAGGATTTGTGAATGAATGATAATCATTGATCTATATTCAAGTTTAATTATGGAGGATGAATCAAATTTGTCAGAGTTTAGTCTTAAATTAGATTGTTTGGAGTGTTATACTTTTAATTTATGAAGCATGGAGGTGATTTGATTTGTAATAATCAAATGATTAAATGTATATATGGATATTTAATTTAAAATTGGATTTATTGGTTTATTGCATGGGGATTTGGGGGAGATTAAGTGATGTGAGGATTATTACATTTTTTTTTTTTTTATAAATTGTGGATATTCAAAATCCATGGAATTTATTATTGTGAGAGGATTATTTAACTAATTGGTATTAATTAACTAATGGGATAGGAGGTTAATTTTTTGATATTGGGTATGGTTATGAAATATGGGATTGATTGGCTAGGGGATGATGAAAAGTAGTTGGGCTAAAGATTTTAGTACAGATAGAAGACTAGTTAGGATTTAAGAATAATGGTAGTGTGGATTTATGAGAATACTAAAATTTAAATGAAGTGTTTGATTTTATCTTTATACCAAATAAATAAGTACACTCAAGTAAACCATGTGATAAGATGAATAAGTGAAATATAATCAACATTCATAAGAATATCATATTAGTTCTTACATACATGTGTTAGCAAAATTTTGTGTAGCATAACATATATAGCACATTGTGTTAGATGTATACATAAGTATAGACATGTAAATTTTTAGTATGTAAGTTCAACATGATAATTTAAAGTGATCCTAAAATAATGTAACATGTATCAATGATGATGAATGAAGTAGATGCCCCTAGCATAGTGTGTCACACAGGTGGAGGAAAGGTCTAACATCTATATGCTCATATATGATGTATCTAATGTATCCCTATATCACACTCAAGTAACCATGAAACATATATGTGTATATAATGGAAATGATATGTCATCTACTAACATAAAGTAAACAACATATGTGAAAAAACTAGTAAATATGTGTATGTTGTAGATGTTTGTATTTTTTATTTATTTGAATGTTATTTTATTGTATTGATTATTTTATTTTTTAAAAAGTGAATATTTTAGTTTAGGAAAGAGAAGGCTAGTTTATGATCTCATCTAAGGGATGCTCATAAGATGCTCTAGACTTAAAAGGGGACAAAAAAATTGGTAACATTACCAAGGGTCATGTATATGTGTCAAATCTAGAACTATAGAATCTATGATACCTTGTGTATACCTCATAGGGATTTTTGGTTGTGAATAAATATAATTTGTAGTGGTTTTTTGAACCCATTTATTAGTGTTATATGAATTATTTGGTGAAATTTTAATTATGGGTCTTTGTACCCTCTTTGAAACACTTAGATCTACCCCTATTAATTGTCTAAGTTGTGTAGGTGTGAATGAGGACTTTTTGGAGTCCACTATGTATTTATGATGTGAGAGCCTCTCAATTATTGATCACCTAGGAAAGGGGATTGAATTTTCCTTATCCTTTTCTCATTATTAACCTTGATAGGTTGTATAATTAGTTGTCTAGGAATAAAATTCTCTTGTTGTAGTGGATGTTCATAATCAATCACTGAAACTATGATTAACCTATTGGCATGAATATAATTGAGACATTTATGCACTTAGAGGATACTACATAGAACTTATAAATCCAAGATCTTCTTAGTATCATATCAAAGTCTCTTGTATGTGGTATAACTAAAAACATTTATGGTCACATGTGTTAAAACAACCTGTAAAGCTAAATCAATCTCACCAAAACCCTATTATGATTTTCCATTGAAGACTTTTATCATTTTTGTTGAATGGTATAAATCATCATGTGTATATCCAAAATGTGTGAATAATGTCATAGTACACACATTCTCACTATAACCATTATCAACCATAACACTATGTATAGGCTAAAGATCAATATGTGATCTAATAAGTAATGAGTGAATATTTGATTCATCATCCATAATTTCATCATAATTAAATTTAATATAATTCTTATGAACCATAGGTGGTATTTTACATGTAATTATAGTAAAAATTCCATCTAATGGTTGTTCATAATGTGGTGGAGGATTATGTGAATTATATGTCATTTTCACTTATGATGTTTCCTTATATTTATCTAGTATCATATTGTTGAATATCTTATGGTTTTCATGATCGTCAAGTTATGATCTTAAATATTTTGGAGGATCAAAAAAATTTATATGTTTTCTATCAATGAGGTCTTGTATCTTGCGCATCAACTTGTAACATATGTTTTTAGAATGTTTGATATATTGTTAATAGTAATAATAAACATTTTCATCATATTATTTTGGTATAGGTATACTCATATCAACCTATAATGGAGGATGGATAGGTATGAGGTGATAGTCCATAATATTCTTATGGAACAAAGATGAAGACTCTGGTAATTTAGCAAATTATCTCTCAGGTGTATTGAATAAGATAAGTTGAATTAGGTTGTTGTGACACTTTGTTAACCATTTTTTTTCTTATTTTTTAGCCTTTATAAGTTTAATCCTATATTTTAGTTTGATATGAAACTTGATAGTATATGTATTTATCCTTTTTTACATACTTAAGTTTGTTCAATGTAATAAGTTTTATTTCTTGATATCAGATAATGTCATAAGTCATTAAAATATTTTAACTTCTTAAAGACAATAAAATCATGTAGTGAGGTAAGAAAACTTTAATTAAATATATATTTAAGATATTTAGTGATTTTGATTGAAAAATGTATAATAAAATGATCTACTAGAGGTTTAAATGCATTCACGAATTGTATTAATAGATAATAGAACCATCACAAAGCATAGTCCATTAGGCTTCTTAGAAATAATTTTGTCAAAAAATTATCATTAAAAGCATAATCAAAGCATGTTGCATATAAATATAAGAGATGTTACCTAAGATCACCCTTACCATCATAAAGTGTGAATTTGGATGATAAAAATCTGGTGGGAAATGGGTGTAAAAATATATTAATTGTAAGAGCATGATGTAATACATTTTAAAAATCAATAGCATGAGCTGATTTTAAATATTTTTTCTCATTATCATAACCTTAGATTCTAAGGTTTGAATAACTAAGAGAATATTTTGTTAGTAGACCCATTAGGATTAAGATTTGATCTATGAGAATTTAATGAAGGGGATGCAAACATTACTTGTGTTAATTTAGGCATTGAAATTGGTAATTGAGTTAAAGTATTGAGTGTTCCCATGGAAGATGTAGCACTATGTGTTCGATCCTCAGAGAACCATGACTTGAAAACATATCTCGTGCCCTCACTAATTGTATTAATATATGGTGTAACCAAGCAGAGTGATAATGGAATTGATGGATGATAGGTATATCTAATAGACTCAATATTTTTATCAATATATACCAATGGTTCTTCACTAATACTTTTGGGTTTTTTATGTTGAGTATGATACCAATATAGACACTTGAGTTATATTTTTAGAATTAGTTAATTTTTATTTTAAATGTATTTTAGAAGTTTAATTATCTTATTTATGACCTTAATTAGTTTTTTGGTCACTTTTAGACACTTTTCAATGATTTCCTAAAAAATAGTTAGAACTGTCAATCCACATTAGTTCATTGTAGTTCATTATTTGAGTACTTAGTTGAGTCTAAAATATTATCCACTCATTCCCAAAGATGTGGGGTGAAATTTTTTGATTAGATAATTGAAATTAAATTTAATTTTAGTCTATTTAATATAATTATCTTAGTTGGGGTGCCTAGGTTGACAAAGATGTCTTTTTAGTTGCATGTTTGGCTTTACTATCAAATAGGTTTATTGCATGATGCCCAAATATTTATAGTAAGTTAATCTTAGTTTATTTATTATATTTTTAGTTAAGTTAGTCTATTTTTAGTTCATATAGTGCTATATAATTTTTATTTTATTTTTACTTTTATAATTTACTTGCATTGAAAGTTCGTTGTAACTAGTTCAAAATAGCTTTTTTTATTTAATAAAGTTGCAAACAATAGAAGTGTGGTGCATTAATTCAAATTGAAATTTTTTTGATATTTTTTATCTTTGATATTATTTTAAATATATATTAATTTATACCATCCATCATATATTTTCAAGTTTTATGCTATTCAATACAATTTTTTTTTATCAACAATTTCACTCACAACACAATTAAATTGACATCTAGTAATTCTAGGATAATTTTGTTGATACATAGTTTTAATTTTAAAGTGGAAAAAATTCTGATTATCACTCCAAAAATTCATTAAAAATATTAATTTAGTATTATATCTACATTTAATCAAAGTTTAAAATGTTTTTAATACCATTTTAGAAGATATAATTGCTACAATGAATTTTACTTCCATGAATATTCCTATGTTCATAGGTACAAATTTGAGTATTAGAGAGTTCAATCGAATAAAATTATTATGTTGAAAGAAGTTTGGAAGAATTTTATTCATGGATAAAAACCAATTCAATATTTGAATACCTTGACATAAGATTAAAAAATAAAAATAAAAATGGAAAATAAAAGCGAGATGCACAAGCTTTCTTCTATCTTCAGAGTTCCATAGACCCAAGCATTTCTCAAATTGTAGGGTGAAATAATGCCCATGAGGCATATAATAGCTTAAAAAATTCATATCAAGGATCTATTAAGGTAATATAATAAAAAAATCCAAACCCTTAAAATTAATTTTGATAATTTGAGAATGTTAGATTTTGAAGTAGGAAATTATTGCATTACAGTAAATTATTTAGTTCGTAGAATGAAGGTTTATGAATAAATTATATAAGATAGAATTATAGTAAGATTTTTTTTGAGATATTTCAACTAAAAATGAATGCATATTGTGATTATTCTTGAATTTTTTAAATATGTGAACACTATAAGTTTTGATGAGTTAGTGTGTTCTATTTTTTCTCCTGAAGATGAGATCAGACTATATGCACAAGATCTAGAGCATGATCTAGAACATACACTTGAAACCAAGGTAAAGCTTTCAAATATAAAAGAGAAAAGTAAAAATATAATTAATTTATTTATAAAAAATCAAATTCAAAGGTAAAATATGAAGCTAATTTCATAGATAATAGTAATAAATACTTTTCATTACTAAAAAAACTAGGACACATGATTAAACATTGAAAGATACTATCAACTAAGAATCAAGTTAATCAAGAAAGTGAGAAGATTTTAAATATAATAAATTTTTATTTAAGATTATTATATTATTTTATAATATGTTTTTTGGAAATATAGGAATAAAATAATTTATTTTCTCTTAATTTAAGTTATTCAAATCACATGACAAGCCAAAATGATGATTTTGGTAAGTTGGATGATTCCTTCAAAATCCAAGTGAAATTATAAGATGGAAATTCCATCCATGTTGAAGCAAAATGCTACATGAAAATCACCATAAATTAAAGTAAGAATTATATTTATGATCCTAATAGTATTGATCACAATTTCATAGGTTATAGTGTTGAAAGTAATCCATACAAGTTTTATAATCCTACTATTTAATCCATAATTATTTGCAGGCAGTATAATTTTTTGAAATGAGGTGCATTATGATTATAATAATGTATCTACATAATTCATAATTGAAGTTGGAAAACCTATTTAATTTTATTTTTATGGTTTAAAAAGTTTTATATATATATAAATATATATATATATATACACATATACATACATCTATATATATGTATGTATGTATGTATGTATGTATATGTAGATAAATATACATACATAAATATACATACATACATACATACATACATATACATATATATATATATATATATATATATATATATATATATATATATATATATATATATATATATATATATATATACATATATACATACATATATGTATATATATGTATGTATATACATACATACATACATACATACATACATACATACATACATACATACATATATGTATGTATATATATATATATATATATATATTTCAAAAAGAAACAATACTAGCACTTTACAAGAGACTAGCCATCCATATACATCAACACTAAGAAAGAAAAAGAGTGTTTTGAATACTCATATATCTTATTAAATGTTGGATAATAATAATTATATGATGAAAAAAAGGCTAAGACATCATTAATATAACTTATTTAATTATTATTATCATGAAAATACTATGTTTGTATTATCATCAATAATTAGTTAACTTATAAGTTATGCATAAGCTCATCAAAACAAAGAATGGGTTGATGCTATGAAACTAGAGATGAAATAAATTTAAAATAATTATACATGTAATTATTTATTAATCCATTTAATAAATATATTATTGTTACATTGGATCTACAAGACCAAGGTTAAAATCATGGATCAGTTGATAAGCTAAAAGCTAGACTACTTGCAAAAGGATTTACACAAATATATAGGGTTGACTATGTATAAATATATGCTATTTTGGTTCTTCAATATAATATAATAATTATAATTTTTTTATATTATAATAAAGGATTTAAAATCCATCAAATGGATGTTAAAATTGCATTCATTAATGGAGTGATTGAAGAAGTATATGTGGGGTAGAGACAATGTTTTGAGGTAAATGGTAAATAATTTTAGGTATTTAGGTTGAATAGGCCTCTTTATGAGTTGAATAAAGATCCAATATATTGGTAATAAATATTTTATATTTATTTATTAGATAAACTCTTTATAATAATTCAAAATGAAATAACTCTTTATATAGAAGCATTGAATTCTAATATTTTATATGTTTGTTTCTACGTAGATGAATTGATCTTTATAGGTAGATCTTTAGACATGTTGAACAGCTTCAAGAAAGATATGAAATTATATTTTTATATAAATTATATTATACTTATTAATTATTTTATTTGAATAAAATTACATAAAAATAAAAATGAAGTATTTATTTGTCAAGCCAAATATGCCTAGGACATGTTAAAGACATAATCTTAAATATACGAATCCTACAAAAAGTCCAATTTCAAGTGAAGAAATATTATTATGGATGATCTAAGTGATTAAAATGATGAAAATAATTTCAAAATAATTATGGTAGGTTTTATATATCTCAATATGAAAAGCCCTGATATCAATTATGAGATTTCACTTATTTCTAGATTTATGGGCAAACTGTCACTCAAGTATTTATAAATAGTAAAGAGATTTTTTTATATATTTAAGATTCAATTATAATAATGGTAATAATTTAATACCATAAATTATGTCTCTTTATATAAATATTTCAAATTGGGGAGGATCTCTTGATGATAAGAAACCAACTTTAGGTTATTGCTTCACATTAGGAAGTAAGTTGGTTTCTTGGTGTTCAAAGAAATAGGACACACTTGAATTATCCTCTAGTAAAGATGAATATACTTATATTAAATAATATTTTAAAAAATTAATATGGTTTATATTTTTAAATAAGACTTATATAATATTTAAGGAGATGATATGAAATTCACCTCTTTGCATCAAAGAGGGAATGTTGAGTATGATGTCAATATGGACACTTGAATTCTATTTTTAGACTTGGTATATTTTAGTTTTTTAGGTATTTTTAAATTTTACTTAATTTATTTATGACATTAATTAGTTTTTTTAGTCATTTTTCGATGCTTTCCAATGATTTCCTAAAAAATAGTTGAAACTACTAATTAATTATCAATTCGCTCTAGTTCATTGTAGTTCATTATTTGAGTATAAAACATTATCCACTCATTAAAAATGATTTTGGACACACTTTATTTATTATATAACTAAAAATAAATTTAATTTCAATTTTTTATATAATTATCTTAGTTGGGGTGCCTAGGTTGACTAAGATGTCTTTTTAGCTATATGTTTGACTTTACTATTAAAAAATCTTCTTGCATCATGTTCAAATATTTATAGTAAGTTAAAATAAGTTTATTTATTATATTTTAAATTTATTTATTCTATTTTTAATTAAATTATTTGTATATGAGTTCTTTATTATATTTTTACTTTTAGACTTTACTTGCATTACAAGTTTCTTTGTAACTAGCTCAATATGGCTTTCTTTATTTAACAAAGTTGCACAAAATAGAAGTGTGGTGCATTAATTAGAATTGATTAAAAAAAATTGTATGTTTTATATTTGATATTATTTCAATTATACCATAATTTATAAAATCAATCATATATTTTTAAGTTGGAATCTATTCGATATTTTTTAATCAATAATTTCACTCACAACACAACTAGTTTGACAACTATTAATTTTAGAACAATTTTATTGATACATAGTTTTAAAATTAAAGTGAAATAATGTTTATTTTCAATCCACCAATTCATTAAAAACCTTATTTTTATTTTCCAATATAATTTGGATGATCTTCTTGATATATTCAAGATTTCATGTATATGTTCTCAAAACATTACACTAGCTTTAATTTGATCTTGATCTACTTGATAGTATTAATTATTATCATATAATTCAATATTTTAATGATATTATTCATCCTATTTGAGAAAATTTTCATTATTTTTCTCATTCACATAATTTTCACTCTCATTATTTACATAGTTTGACAAAGCACTGACTTTAGACATTTTAGGTGGAATAAGAGGAATTTCAAGATACTCAATAGGTATAACACCTATTATAGCACTAAACCAAGGTTACATAAAAATAATAAAATCCTATTTGAATAATTATTACAATATAAAACCCTATAAGGGTGAAAATCTTAAGGAAAGCTAGGGTTACACAAGAAAACTTAGAGGTTAGGTTCATAAAAAAAATATCATGTTATTTGGTCCAAGATCTTAATCCTAGATGCACCTATGGATTAGATGCATTAAGTGAGTCTGAAGAATAATTTGGGTTCATCCTCTCATTTTATTATTTTTGATAGGATAATCTAGGGCATGAGATATAAGCATTAGAATCCATTAAATATCCTTTAAGATAGGCAGTGCTACCACCAGAGGTCCAATACTAGCTTTCTTACTAACCCATAAAACTTGTACACTTCTATTTAAATCAATTATAGCATATTGAAATCTCGATCTCTATTTTGATTCACTTCACCATTTCTAAAAAGGGTGAAAGGAATCACTTTTTCACAAATAAACATAAAAAGGGAGAGAGGGTAAGTCACATAAGAAAGCTTTTAGGATAAGTGGCCAATACAAATGTTTTTTAGGACCAAAACATGCACAACTATAGTTACACCATTTTATGTTAAATTTCATGATGGGTATGGATCTAATAACATAGGGAAATATTCTAATGAAAAATGTTAATTTCTTGATTAAGATATTATTTTAGTGGATAAATGCAAATAAACCCATTGTTAACCATACACAGTAACTAGAAAATTCTAAAATAAAATGAATTAATTAAAGAGCTTAATTATAATAGCTAACACTCATCTTATTTAATGAATGAATGTTATATAAAATCATGGATAAAATAACTTGTATTAGTGTTAATCTATTAAAATATAAATAAAGAAGAAGACCTTCATGAAAATCAAACACATTTATACATAAAAATCAATTTAGCATTAATCTAACAATGTTTATTTACAAATATAGTCAACCCTTATAAAATATTGCATAGCAATATATATAAGAGAGAGAGAGAGAGAGGTCCTACCTCCATGAGGCATGATATCCCACTCTTGGACATCATGGCTTAAAATGTTAAAATAGAGTTATGTCAAAAGATTCTTCTTCCCAAAAAAATAAGATAGATTCTTGGGGACCACTGAGAAATCATGAAGAAGAAGAAGAGGTTTGGTGTGAACCACTTTCTAGGGATTCTATCAGGATTTACTAAACTATCAATGATCAATAGATGAGTTCAAACCAATAAAAATCAATATATGACTCTTGGAAGTGCATTTTATCTTGGTATATTAGTTGGAGGGAGTGTGAGGAGCACACACCCAATTCGCCTCCATGGCACTATGAATGATTGAGTCACTCACAACATGACACTTTTTCAATGTCTTTGACTACTCAATAATTTTTAAAATGACAAATATCTCATTATAATTATTTTGGGACCCACTTTCACATCTCTCACTATGTTGAAGTTAAAATAAGTGTCCTAGTAGAGCTTCTTAGGATTGTGACTTTTATCAACTTGACGCTTGATCAAGACCTATGTGGATCTTGCCTTTAGCCTTTGGCCCAAAACTTATATGGATTATTGGTTATATTAAAATTATATATGTATATTTATAGTGATTTATAGGTCCACTTTTATGTATTGAATCTGATATGTATAGAGGGAAACATGTGGCATAATGTTGTTGATTATAACTGCCCAATCACTTCACTAAGTCACTTGATTTGTCACATGTCTATCTATCATGAAAATAAGCCTTATTTTTATTTATCCATGTTGAATTATTCATATCATGACACTTGTATTTCTCTCATTTACTCATTAGGATTGAACTCTACATTTTGTACCTTGGACCCTATTTTAGTAGTGAGTGAGTGAGATGCCAACATGTGGCATGATCTCACTCTTTCACTTAGTCACTAAGAATTTGAGAATGTACATTGAGACTTTAGACATGGTTCAAAAAGATGTTAAAATGTGGCTAGATATCATTAGTCTAGAGGCTCATAAGATCTGTATTATCTTTTACTATGTCTACATGTAGCAAGTTAGTGAGATGGTGCCACATGTATGGTCCATGATTATCCATAGGGTATTTGATATTTGACTATGTACACTTTCTTGGCAAGCCATAAATGAGTGATATCATGTCAAGTGGCATGATCTCAATTATTTTTAGGGTTTGTGACTTATCCATTAGATTTGATAGCGGTGAGTGTTTGAGATGAAGACACATGGCATAATCCTAGTCATTAAAGTGAAAAGGACTTAAAACCTTTAAAATACATTGTAAAAGAGAGATATGAAGAAACACTTCAAAATCCCATGAACCCAAGTACTCAAAAAAATAAAAATACTTAGTTTCTTCACTAATACTTTATAAGGAAGTTATATACTGACATGTGGAATGATATTATAGTTTGAGAACTAACTGCTAGAAAATAAACTGCCATGAACTAGCTATTGGGATTGAAAATACATTTTCACTCTTAAATTTGATTGCTTCTTTAAGTATAATGAAAATTTGAAATGAAGTCTTGGCTAGGAAGCTTATACAAAATGACTAAGTATAAAAAATTTCACTCATACTACAAAGGTACTTTTTGAGTTGGATCAAGTTGGCTTTAGCAAAGTGGCCCTATCAATTCTAAATAATCTTGAAAATATCACACAACTGGGTAACTAAAATTATCCAAATTATTACATAAATCAAATGAAAACTTGAATTAAATGAATGTCATATAACTAAAATCCAAATAGATGCATAAAATAACTTTAATAAATATGTATATTTATACCTTTAGACTCATATATAAATCAGACGAATAGAGAAACTATGGAAACACTTAGTTAGATTAGTTAGTTTAGAATTAGATCAAGACTTAATTCTAAAATAAAAAACTTAGACGTGATATAATGACTCCTAGATTAGACTTGGATTGATTCATTTCACAACAAGACATGAAAATGGAATTTGAGTTCAGAGTTCAGAGTTGAAATTTTGAAAATGTAGCATATTGATCACCAAATGTTTAACTCTTTTGGGAAATTGGTTAGGGGAAATAACCTAATAAACTATGGAGTAAGTTATTATAAAATCACGTCAATTAAATGAATTAAGATTTATAGTATTTAGATAAATATGTTTAATTTGAAAATCTGCTAAATAGACAAGTGAAATAAAAATAATATTTTAAATGTTGTAATACAAAGGAGAAATAATAATTATGTTATTAAATTATGTGCATTAAAATATTATATTATAGGTGCAGAATAAGATAGACTAATTTTCCACTTTGATTCATCAGATTAAATAAATCAGCTCTCTATTAGCTTGGTCTCTACTATCAAAATCTAGACACTACTATTGACACTTATGTGCTAATTTGGATGCTTACTTTTGACTTAAGATACAAACTCTTTTTTGAAATAGCCATATATACGTATTAATTTTCTCTATCCCAATTAAAATTATCAACTTAGATTGTTTATGTTCCAAAAATCATTATTTTAACCAAAACCCTAGGTCCTCTAACTTGGCATGTCACCTTGAAAAACATGGGTTAGTGGTATCAAGTGAACTCAAAATTAACTCAAATACCTCTATGTCAATGAGCGTAGACTACATATACATATAATTTAAAGAGGACCTGAGACAGATAGATCTATCCCCCTTATGTGGGCTTGTGTCTGAATATTTCACAATATGTTATATGTGATTTAATCTATCGATCTATCTTGTAAATTGACAAATACTACTCATGGGATGCTCCTTGAATGCATAAGACTGGTGAGAAATTTTTTCCTATGGCTTATTTGGAAATGTTTAAGAATAAAATAGTATAGCTCATTTATGTAAATGATTTTTATTAGTGTAATGTGAGCTTGTCTAATAATTGACATATATTTATTAGGTCATTAATGAATGGATTCTTATTTGTATATACCACACCTTTTGAAATGATCTCATATGATGGATAAAATAATACCATAAGATAATCCATACATGTTGAAAGTTTTTCAAATTTATTATTTAGAAGGAAGTTACCTTAGTGTAATATTTGGAACACTAGCATCAATGATAGTTTCTTAATATAGATTGTAGTGTCATATAAGATACAAATTTGATGAGGATAAATAACTATCTGAGTAGGATATAAATCAAATTTTTATGTAGACTATGAGCTACATATGATCAAAGTCATCAAAATAAAAGGGTTAGACTATAAGATAAATAATTAGGAATAATGAGATGAAAAACATGAGTCTTACGATAGAGAAAAGGTCATACACTGAAGGATTGAGACATGATTGGTATTTTTCAAGTGTACGAGAATAGTATGCCATATAAAATCATATTTTAGTGTCTAAACAAATGTGAAAATTTTGAATATTAAAGTGATCAATTTAAGATATTAATTTAATGGAAAATATTTTGGGAGAATGTTCTCCATGGGTACACACCACCTTAGGATTGGAAAACCTTAACACAAGATCAGAAAATAACAAAAAAGGATGAAGAAAAGATGGATGCACAAGATTTATTCTATATTCAGTGTCATAGACCGAAACATATATCTAATAATTTTCATATGAAAAAAATCCTATGGGAAATAGAATAATTTGGAAAATTCATATCAAAGATACTTTTTTTTAGATAATGAAGGAGTTGTAGAATATTTTATAAGGATAAATGACTTAGTGCATAGAATAAAGGTCAATGGAGAAACTAAGTAATATAATGTTATATCAAGGTAAATTTTGAGATATTTAACTAAAATTTATGGTTTCATGTTGTGATCACTCTTGATTATTTTAAGTACATGAAAACTATAAGTTTTGAGTTAATTGGTTCTTTTTTTTCGTATGATAATAATATCATATTATATGCAAGAGATATAGAATATGCACTTGAAACTAAGACAAGAGTTTCAAGACCAAAGAGAAAAATAAATATAAAAATCAATGAGGTTTAAAAAACTAAAATTCAAAAGGTAAATATGAAGCTAATTCCATAGTTAAAATTAATAGAAACATTACTTGTCATTATTTTTAAAAAACTAACACACTTTATAAAAGATTTCATGATACTGGCAATTAAAAATCAAGTTAATCAAGAGAGTGAAAAGAAGGAATTTCAAAATTAGCAAAGTGAGGAGAAAGGTCACTCATATTATTATCTCACATTTATTTTGGTAATATAAGATGAAAATAAATTTTTTTTCTCTTGATTCAAGTTTCTCAAATCACATGACAAATCTTAAAAACTCAACAAGTTAATTGATTCCTTGAAAATCCAAGTTCAATTGGAAGATGAAAAGTCCATCTAGTTTGAAGGAAATGGAAGCATGAAAATCACCACAATTTATGGTAAGGATGAAATAAGGGATGTTTATTTTTATCCAAATACACATCCTAAGAGTATTGATCATAATTTCATAGGATATAGTAATGAAAGCAAAACATAGAAGTTTTATAATCCTACTAGTAAATCTACAATTAGGGATTCTATTTTTTTTTAAATGAGAAGTATGATTATTTTGATCATATAAATACATAGGTCATAAGTGAATTGGGTGATATTATTTAATTTTATTTTTATGGATTACAAATTCTTACCCATATTTCTAGTTTAACAAGGAATAATACTAGCTCTTTCCAAGAGATTAATCATCCATCTTCATCAACTCCAAAAAAGTACAAGTGTTTATTGAATCGACATCCATCCAATAAAATTTTAGATCATAACTATGAGAGGATGATAAAAAGGCTTAAATAATATTAATTTAATTTTTTTATGATGAAAATATAATGTTTACATTATCATCTATGGCTAGTGAACTTAGAAGTTATGCATAAGCTAGTCAAAAAAAAGATTGGGTTGATATTGTGCAATTAGAGATGGATTAAATTGAGAGGAATGATACATGGAATAATTTTTAGCCTCCATTAAATAAATATTTATTTATAAGCAAGTGGGTCTACATGACCAAAGTTAAGATTGATTGTATAATTGACAAGCTAAAATTTAGACTAGTTATAAAAGGGTTTCCATAAGCATATGGGGTTGACTAGGAATAAATCTATGAACCCATGGAACATCAAGATAATATATGACAAAAAAAATTTATATGTAATCATAAAATATGAAAAAACCTTCAAATTTATGTCAAAAATGCATTCCTAAATTGAGTTATTTAAGAATAAATACATATGGGGCAACCACAATTTTTTGAGGTATAGGGTAAAGAATATTGGGTATATAAGTTAAAGAAGACTATTTATGGGCTGAAGAAAAATCCAAGAGTTTGGTACTCAATAATTTATAGTTTTATATTGGATAAATTCTTTGTAATAATTCAAAATGAACCAAATATTTAATATAATCATTTGATTCGAATGTGTTATATGTTTTTCCATATGTAGATGACTTGATATATATAGATACATTTATGAAGATGTTGAATAGCTTCAAGGAAGATATGAAACTAAAATTTGAGATGACTAATATTTCACTTATTAAGTACTTTATTGGCATGGAATTACATCAAAATAAATAATAAATATTTATTATTCAAGCCAAATATACCCAAGACATGTTAGATAAGTACAATCTTTAAGATTCTACACTCATGAACACTCCAATTGAAAGTATAAAAAATATAATGAGATAGGATGTAAGTCCTTAAACTAATTAAAATAATTTTAGAATAATTTTGGGAGGTTTAATTTATCTCACTATGACATAACCCGATATTACTCATGGGATTTCACTAGTTTCTATATTTATGAGAAATTTGTCATTAAAATATTTACAAATAGTTAACAAAAATTTTAGTTTTTTGAGATATATTTATAATCATGGTATTAATTTTAGACCAATAATATAATTATGTATAATTATAAACAAATATTCATAGTGGGGAGGATCTCTTGATGATAGGAAGTCAACTTTAGGTTATTGATTCACACTAAGAAATAGGTTGGTTTCATGGTCTTCAAAGAAACAAGCTACAATTGCATTATTATCTACTGAAGCTAAATATATATCCATTACATAATCTTGCATTAAAATAATATGGATGATAATATTATTGGTTGATTTAAAATAGGCTCAAATTGAGCCAATACATATTTCTTGTGATAATAATGAGGCCAATTATCCAAGAACACAGTTTTTCATGCTAGAACCAACCATCCTGAACTCAAACATAATTTTTTGAAAGACTTGATCAATAATAAAAAAATTGTATGTGATAAGTGAATATAAATTTTATAATATTCTCACAAATAGATTGCTTTAAAATATTCATGGAAGACTTAAGGAAATGATAGGCATTTATGCGCTTTGCATCAAACGGAGAATGTTGAGTATTATGCCAATATAGGCTTTTGATTATTAATATTAGATTTATTTTATTTGGTGTTATATTATTTTGGGAAGTATATTTAATTTAGTTTTTTTATAAGATAATTTTTTATCAAATTTGGTCATTTTATAAGAAATTGTTAAAAAATAGCTAGAAGTGGCAGTAAGAGTGCATTTGACTGAATGTGTATGTAACTGAGATAAAACGTTTATCAATTCATCCCCAAGATGTGGGGCACACTTTTTAGAGTTTTTTTAATATAAACTAATTTTATTTTAATCAAGTTCCTATTTTCTAGGGATTTGGGGTGCCTAGCTTGACTAGGTTGCATGAGTTGCTTACTTGTTAAGCAAGGCTTCTTGCAAGTTGTCCTTGTCTTATCTATAAGTCAACCTTGTTTTCTTGAGTATGATTTTAGTTATCTTAGAGTATATTTTTAGGGTCTATTTTTAATTTAATTATTTATTAATTAAATATCTTAATTTATATTTCACTTTATAGATATAACTTATCATGCAAGTTATATTGTAATAGTCTTGTTTTAGCTTTGTTTATTAATAAATAATTGTGCATAAAGTAGTGTGGAATTGTATACACTAAATTTTTCTCTCCTTTTTTTCTCTAATTAATTCCACTAATTTATCTTCTTTATCATAATCCCATTCATTTAATTAATATCCCCCCTCATCATTTATTCATTCATTAACCTTATATTAACCCCACTAATCTATTAACTATCCAAATCATTTCTTAATCTTATCCTAATCCCACTTATCCATTATTTGATAATTTTAAATTCCTATGACCCACCTACACTAGCCTATTCCTAGGCTCTCCTACACCCCTAGTTCCTAATCACCCACCTAATCCCTATCATAATCCCTCACTAATCCTAATTAATCTTTAAAGAGATTCTAGAATTTTTCAATTCCATAACCTCCTCTAACTTGGTCTCTTCTCTCTAGAAGCCTCCATTATAGAGACTTCCAAAGAATTTTTAATTCCTTGAAAATTCCTCCATCCTTGATCGTCAAGGATCAAATTTGAAAGAGATCCATTGATATTTCTCCCCTTGGATTATTTATACAAGCCACTCCTCTATTAAAACCATCTGAAAAATCCAAGAATCCATGCTAATCAAAAAATATATGATTCCATAATCATTGATCTAGCAATCATAATGTCAAAATTATGATTCCATGGTAATCTAAAATCAACAATCCACTTGAATATCTTGGAGAGAGGATAAGAGAAATAAAGAATTAATAAGATTTTCTTCATCTTTTTTGATTTGCTTCCATAATCTCTCTTATTGAGTGTATTGTGCATTTTGGATTTAAATTTTTATATTTAGGTAGTTTAATCTAAGTTATCAAAATTATAATCACATTTTGGTGACCATGGTGGGACAAATTTAACTTATTTTCATCCTAGATGTGTTTTGGTAGCTTGTAGGGCTGACTGGTTGAAGAATAAGCATTGGATTTTATCGAATTATCATGCCCAAGTGAATTACAATTTTATTGTGCAAAAACACAAATTTACAATTGTGATATTATCCTCAAAATTTATGGTTTTTCACTAACCACCAAACCTTAACTGCTAATAACCAACTTCTATCCAAGTTAACTCTCTGTTGTAAAACTGTAGATTTGTAAATCACTATATTATCATTAAAATCATGATTTTACTAGAGAAGTACTGATATTATCCTAAACACCACATTAACCACTAATAATTTACCCTTTTAAAGGCTTTTGATTTTTTTTAATACGAAAAATTCATGAATCACAACATTGTATTAAAATCATGGTATTGCTTTGAAAGTAGTGATTTTGCCTTTTTGTCTAAAAACTACTAATTTGCTTATCTATCTAACGTTCTAATCTATTTGTGTCTATGTTAGAAGTAGGGGAGGCTCAACCCAGAACATCTAAAACATATAAACACCCCCTCCTATCTACCTTATTGCATTGATCATTTAAGCCTTAATCATTTTTATACATAATCTAGAATCTATCATTTTAATACTCATTATAATATCGTAGATTACAAATTACAGTTTTGTTGTTTAAGTCATGTTTTTACCAATAAACTTGTATTTTTTTATGACCCCAAATTGAACCCATAGTTTATTATAACTCTACAAAATATCCTTTTTAAAAATAGTTGTTTTTTTTTAAAAATCATGATATCTCTTAAACTCTCATAGTTTTGTAGAAAACCATGAGGTAACCGCTAGTGGTTAGCCACTTTCTACAAAATTACAACTTTGGAGTCATGGTATTAGATAAAATTCATTATATTACATTTTTTGGTCATGGTATTGCATTATTATAAATATGTATTTGTGGTTTTATCTTTTGCAATTGCATTTTTACATTTATTTTTGCCTTCAATTTTTCAATTTTGAGTGCAATTTTAGAGTCAATTTTAGTGAGTTTTGAGTCATTATGAACATCCCACTACCCCTAGACCCTCAAGGGGTTCGGAACCTTGACCCCACAATGTGAGCTTCCCCTTGACCCTATTTGGTGTTGCCACTCTTAGATCCTTGCATCGTGGCCCCCTCACCCAAACAAATTATAGATCCAAATCATGATTGTTTAGTGGTTTTTAATAAGGCTTATTGGACTAATGTTTTCGTGTGAATCTAGTAATTTTTTTGGCTTGATAACATCTTCTCTTACAGATAATATATTTTTTCTAATATATTGTCTTATAGGTTTCCCTTTCATAAGTGCCAATCAAACTACTAATTATTTTCTTGCAGGTTACTATCAAAAACATTTTGACATCTTAAAAATCATTTCATTTTTCTAAGAATTTTAATCACTTTATTTAATTCATATTGCCTAAAATATTTGTATTTATTTTATATATTTTATCTTGCATATATCTCACATCTAATTAATTGATTAATTAATCTCCTTTTTGGTCTACTTGTCTATCACCCAAGGGCAACGGTGGTGTATAATCTCCTCGTATCCTTGAGATGATTCTTGGAGGATCAAAAACCACCAATAAACCTTCCTATTTTTTTATGGGAAACATGATGTGGAATTGACACTCATGCACTTGCCATAGTCTTAAGGGGATAATGACTATGGATTTCACCACCACATACTAAACCACACTCTATATTCTAATGGAGTACAAATAATAGGGACAACTATCATTAGGCTAAGTAGTTGACCCCATACAAGTATTATTTGAAGGGGAAGAGTTAATTATCTAAACCAGGCATTAGAAATCACCCTAGATGGACTTGGACCCCACTATACCTAGTGTATGTTGGGGATGCCCCTAGAGAGCCTATTTAGCCTAGCATAAGACCTTTTGACCATAGCAGGTGACTTGTTATCAAAGTCAGTATCAGCTCTTAAGTGACCATCATGTGTAGATGGGGTTGATAGGGTTTAAGACATTATGTAATGGTCCACTAGCCTACATCCTCACATGTAAATCCATTAGATGGTGCAGTCATTGGATTACACACCTATAATTAATTTACTAGTCTAGGTTTGTGGTTTGCTTGATTTGGTGAGTGTTGTGCTAGACCCATGTTATTTGTGAACCAAGTCAACCTTTTACCAAAACCTCTACACATATATAGGTATTTTTCATGTATCATTATATTTTATATCCTTTCCTCATCATTTTATACATCTTTATCAACATCCTCTTGTACTTATTTCCTTTGTATATTCTTTTACATGTCTCATCCTATCTCCCATCACCCTGTTATATTAATCCCATCCTAGTCTAGTCATATCTATCCATCATGGTCATACCCCCATAACTTACTTATCCTAATAAAGTCTTTTGATCCATTTATCACATCTTCACTTAGCCTTAATATTAATCATCCCTAGCATCATTGTTATCACTTAATCCACCTTATCCATAATCAATCTTGGTCATATAGACATTATTTTTATCGCCATATCCTCACATCATCTTTCCTTATCTTTTTCATCCTTAGAGTCTTGGTCCAAACCATATTACCCACCAAAAAACTTACCTTAGTTGACATATTATCACTTGTCTTGACCTTATTTCATCTAATTGCCTTGTCCACCATTTTATCCATTGCAACCTAATCATAGTCAAACCCATCCTTATCCTATCATCCCCTTGTCTATAACTAATATTTATCACCTCTTAGTCTAGTATCATCCATCCACATCACCTACATATTATAATCACATCTTTTCCAAAGTCCACCTTATCTATAATTGATCATTTGTCTTGATCTTTTCTAGTGACCTTATCCACATTTTATCAACCTACTCCTAATCATAGTCCAACCCATCTTTACCAAATTTACTCTATTTTCCATACTAATCCTCTCATCAGGTCTATAGTCATACTTTGATCTTTATCCACATTGGCAAAACATTCTTGTCACATCAGGGTCCTTGTCATTAGTTTTTTTGTGTCTAATCAAGTTTGAATCATAATCACATATCTTACCAATTTATTAATACAATCATCTCACCCTCTTTAAGTCAATGATTTTAAGTCTTGATCTAGTCTTAATACAATGAATCCTTAGTCTATATTAATCCCTTAGTCTAGTCTATCCCCTCATCTAATCTTAAATATTATCATAGATAACCTAGTCATATCCAATCCCCATCATCAAATTCTAACTAATATCCTAATTTGGTCTATTTGATCATGTCCTATCCCATCAAACATCATAGTCAAACTTGAGACCAAGTTAAATCAAGACTTTCTCCAAATTTGTTCCACACATCCCATCTTCAACCCTCAATCTATCTATTTAATCCCCTACATATGTTGATTAGGGCTAGTGAACCACATCATCTATTCTTTATTTCATCCTTGTCTATGATATCCAAAACAATTATAGTTAATACCTTGATTGAACAATGCCTTATCACCAATAGACATATGATCCTCTCTTGCCTCTTTGAGATGAGAACTCCACCTCATACATAATTTGACCCCATTAATCCAACCTTACCTCTAGTCTACACCCATCCACATCTATTAACTCCTAGTATTCACACCACTCAGTCCCATTCCAATCCTCCATCTACTAGTCATAACCAATCATCTACCCCTTCTTACACTAACAAAGGGAATCCAGTCCTAGCTACCACATCTATTACCAGTCCACCTAACCAATCATGTCAATAACTATTTAATACAAAATTCAATGCTTTCACATCTATGTCATGAAGTGAAGAGAGTGATGAGCCCATAAAATGACTCATTATATCCATAAAATAACATATTTTTATTATATATGAAGTGGATATAAATGTATTTTTTGAAATTATGGTTCATTTAGAATAAAATAGTAAGTATATATCATGGTTATGTTTTTAGAATTTCTTATTGTCTATTTTTTATTTATTACTAATGATTATTGGAAAAAAATATGTCAATAAGTGCATACACAATTCATACTAAGCTAAGAAAGACTCAAAGTATGAAGAGTAACCATTCAAGAATAATATTGGAGTAATATTAGAATCTTTTACAACAAGAAACAATATTCTAGTCATGTTATGGACTCTACGGTTTATACATACTTCTACAATAGATATGAATTACAACAAGCTTGTTACAGTAGCTATAGATTATAATAAGCTTACTATGGACAAGCTACAAATTACATCAGACCAGCTATAGACTAGATACAAATTACATCATACCAGATATAGATTATATCAGCTAGCTATGGATTATAGTAGGCTTGCTATAGATTTCATCAGGCTTAGATTTCAATAGGTTTCTATAGATTTCAAAAAAACTGCTACAAACTTCAACAAAACTGCTGCAAATTTTTTGGAAAGTATTTTTAAATATATTCTAACATTCCATTTATCATGAAAAATGCTTTCCATTCAGATTCTTTTTATATATAGACTTTCCATTATAGTTTGTATTCAAATATAAATTTATGTAATTTGATTTCAATAAATAGCTCTCTCCATATTAGGTGGAGATCGAGATTATTCTATAATAGATTTATTTATTAGAATAAATATCTCTCTCCATATTTTATGGAGATCGAGATAAGACATAGCATCTTAGTTGTTAATCCTAAATCAAGTGCTTCTTGGAAGCATGAAATTATAAATGCAACTTCCCATATCGGAATGAAATGCATAATCTATCGATACACTTTTATTTCTATTATTCTAAGTAGCCTATTCTAGAACATGTGTTCTAAGTGAAATCCTCTTCTAAGAAATGAGTTGGTCACTCATTATAAGGAAGATTGATCAATTTATTTATATTTATTTATTTATTCTATATTATCTCGTTCGCTACAAATTATTATTTTATTACTATAAACATTCCTTTTTATATAGTTTGTGTGAACCTGCAGGTGTTTTCATTTATTTTCAATTAAATAATTAACCTTTTGCAAGTGTGATTTACTTTATACAAGTGTGATTTAGTTTTTGTAAATTTGATTTACTTTCTTCAAGTGTGATTTTATTTTTACAATTATGATTTCTAATTCCTAAAAGTGTGGAGTGTGATAAAAGGAACCATTTTCCAAAGATCTCTTTCTCCTATTGTAGACAACCTTTGGACACCAACCCTAGATTGACATTATTAAATGAATGAAATTGATGACCCCCATCATTTTTAGCATCATTATCAGGGAACCATGATGTCATTAGGAGATTTGAGATCTACTAAGAAAATTTATAGTGAGAGGGATTATTTCTTTACAAATTCTATGATAGGATACACTTAGTTAATGATTTCTTTAGAATTTACTTTCTATAACATAGATTAAATTTTATTTTTCTATAATTAAGAATTTATATTTCAAAAAACAAAACCTCCCATAAAAACTAACATTTATATGTAGGAAATAATAACTACTAACATCATGAAGGAATATTTAATTGTTGATGTAGGTTGAAAATGAAATTTTGAGACAACCAATAAGATGGAGAAAATAACCTTTTACATGAGTTTCTATAGTTTTTAACAATGAGAAATATGAAATAGATATTTTTGTATCCTTGCAATAAATATTTTGTGTTGTTTTCTATTTGGTTGAAAAACATAAATAGTTTCTAGCAAGATAAGATTATATATCATATTTTGATTGGGAACAAAATTTAGAAATAGTTGAAGTTTATGAAGGGATGTCTAAAGTATACAAGGAGATGGCATTGCAGTATATGTACTTGATAAAGAAACACTCCTAAGCCAAAAAAATATGGGATATTCGATATCACAGGTAATCATAGTTTATTTTTAGCAATGATTGATAACAATAATTGATCAAGAAATTGAAAAAAAATTGTATGATATGTTGGAGAAGAACTGTCACTCCAACTAAAATCTTGATGATTTTATCTGGTAAAATGCTACATTTAGAATGGATTTCATTATGATCTGATATGGCTAACCAATTTATATGCATAATAATAGTTTTAATATTTTTTTGTTATTTCATGTTATGAACTAGAGATATTCCTATGGATAATCACCAAACCAAGTCAAGTTAATGGATGGAGAGATTCATGTAGATATTCATGGATGGAATACAAAAATATAGCCTTATATAATTTTTCATGCAATATCTCCATGTATACAAAGTTATTTCGAACAAATTCCACATGAGTCAGATAGGTTAAAAATAATAAAATCTACATGTAAGGTAGATCATAACATGAGAGGATAGAGGTAATGTAATAGATTTGGCATCATAAATATATAGCTCCATATTTTATGTGAGTCAAACATCTCAACTTAATGGTAAGTCTTAAATAATCACTGATTTTTATAAATTTTAGCATATACAAGTTGTGGCTTTTAAATTAGGAGATCTAAATATTTTAATGTCAATTTTCTCTTCGATTAATCACTAAGTTTATACCATTTTTTTTTTTAATATTCTTTCTAAACTATAGCGATAACATCTGATAAAAATATCAATTGAAATACTTGAGAGATTTAATTATGTTGGTCTTAGTACTAGATGTTTGTTTTGTTTTTTGTGTTTCTTATTAGTCTGCATGGATGAGGAACTTTATAATTTTAAAAAAACACATAAAGATAATCTAAAAAAATAAAATAATCAGACTTTCATTTTAGTTTGGACTAGCATGCAAACTAGAACATTGAATTTACATATAGTCATATGAGACCATGTATTTAATAATTTTTAAGTGATAAAGATGCTAAAAATTTGTATGAATTACATTATTTCATAAAACTATCTAAAATAGCTTGAAAACATCAAAATATCTTCAATGTAAAGAAAATTTATGGTTACAAAAATAGTAAATTAGGCTTGGCTCTTGACCCCACTAGGGGCTACCACCCCCAAACCCCCACTTTTGATTTCCTGGTGAAAGAAGAAGATAGTGAAGAAGCTTGATCAGCATGATGTAAATCCAAGCCAAGTTGTTAATGAACGACACATAATTTTTAGTAGCAAGAAAAGACATGTAAAATCTATTTATAACAAGGAAGCCAAGAACCTTCATAATTCAAGTTTATCAAAATAATTTAGAAATATCTTCCTTGTACAAATAACAGTTATTATTTTTGGAATAGTTTATGATAAAAATAATTGATGACATTTCGTTTCACTCATTTTCACCCATCTTCAAGAATTAGCTAAAACCATATCTACTTGCATAATAATAGATCTTATGTGAGGAAGTTTTTATTCTCTATAATAAAATTCCATTATCAATAATATTAATTTCTGAACCATAAATCATTCTTATGTAGGTTGAAATGCAATCTTCTATATACATTAAAATGTTCATATTAACATTTTATTGTTGGCATTTATATTTCTTTGGCATTATTGATATTATGTTTGTCTAGAAAAGTTTTGTTTGTTTTTGGTTTTTAAAAGATACTTTCATTATAAGGAGTCATTCTGGATATGAAAATTTTTTCCCATAATTTTAGTAAGTAGTTGTCACATAATCCTGAGTTACTATTAACAAAATAATGCAACAACATTAGCAAGTGTCTATGCTAAATAAATATCAACATATAGAACATTTCATTATACATTTGAAAGTAGTATGAAGATGTATAGAGTCTATGGCTAACATTTTTCATGTCATTAGTTTTAAGAAAAAAAATTAAAAAAATAGAAATTTATAAAAAAAAATCAACAATAAAAACCTTCAAGTGTTGTTGGTAGTCTTAGTTTGAAAACCATATTACTGGTGGACCAAGTGCTAGAAAAAAAAATCTTGATTAGAAAACCAATTTACTAGCTAGTCAAAGGGAAAAATATAAAAAATAAATAAAATATAATTTGTCCAATGGAATAGTTGATGAAGTGTTTGGTTACTTAATTCTATGATCTTATTTCTATCATAACCATAATGTAATTTTCTCAAAACTTTTCACAATATTTTTCACTTTAACTACCATGAGAGAAGCAATGAAGATTGGATCTATACCAAGGTATTTTGTTTTACTATTTTACATTTAAATTTAATTGTAATTTTTGTTATTACATGAAGATACACTCTTGAAAAATCATTTGTTCTAGATAAATGGATAACCTTCCATCTGATCTATGTAATCTCATCCCACTTCATTCATTTGGCATGCATGAGGATATGCATGAGCTTAGTTATGGGGGAGGTGAATAGTTTCAAAGATATAAGCATTGGGCTTATCCAAACAAATAAGTTAATGAAAATATATATTGATCTTGATCACAACATATAGTTTTTAAAGGCAAATGAATGTTTTTATGTCAAAAATTGCTTTATGGTCAAAATAAATATGTGTAGACACGATAAGAAATTATCAACAAAAGAACCTGCTCTCACCCCATTTTAAAAAAAAAGAGAGAAGGAAATAATAAAATATGAAGAGAACAACATGAGAAATCCACACAATAACATGTGTCAAAAGGATCAAAAATAATCTAAGGATAGTAGGAAAGCCCTCCACATAAGAACTTATCCTTAAATGTCCAATTTTATTAGTCACTTTTGTCTAAAATTTTAAAAGATAAATTTCATTATATCTATTAAAATGAAATCAATTTTAGAATCCCATTTGAAGTATGAAGTTAAGTATAACCCATGTTTATATACCATGATGTTTTAAATACTGGCATGCATGAGGACATGCATGAGATTAAGTGTGGGAGAGATGATGAGCCCATAAAATGGTTTATTATATCCATAAAATAACATCTTTTTTCTTGTAAATGAAGTGGATCTAAATATAGTTTCTGAACTTATGATTCATTTAAAATAAAATAGTAATTATATAGCATGGTTATGTCTTTAGAATTCTTTGTTATCTATTTATTAGTTATTACTAATGATTATTGGGAAAAAGATGTCAATAAGTGCATACATAGTTCATACTAAGTGGTGTTCCCAAAATTTCACACTTAGAAATTTTGGGTTACCCTTTTTAAATTTTTTGTCTTTTACCTTATGTGATTTAATTATCTTTGTCAAAACTCAATCCCCTAAATAAAACTTAGATTCTTATAGTTCTCACTACAATTTATTTCATTTCTAATTGCTTAAAATTTCTCTAAAAGGTTTTAAAAGGTTTGTCTGGGTCATTTTCATAAAACCCATTTGCCCATATATCCAAGAAGTTAAAAAATTGCTAAGTGTTTAGACTCACTTCCAATCCATCTCAGGTTCTTGAAGTTACTTTAATTATCAAAGTGAGAAGTAAACAGTCATCACAAACTTGAGTTACACA
Source organism: Torreya grandis (assembly GCA_037957365.1). Taxonomy (NCBI): domain Eukaryota; kingdom Viridiplantae; phylum Streptophyta; class Pinopsida; order Cupressales; family Taxaceae; genus Torreya; species Torreya grandis. The sequence goes on along the minus strand of JARHVA010002706.1, from coordinate 2,209,006 downwards.
ACCTAGTTCAAACTAGAATTATCAAACAACTTTACTTCTCATCAAAAGATAAGTAGATCCAAAGTTCCAAAGCAACATTACTTACCCAAAGTTTCAAAGCAACATTACTTACCCATATTTTTGAAGTAACATTACTTACTTGAAGTTTTGAAGCAACATTACTTACCTGGAGTTTTGAAACAACATTACTTACCCAGAGTTCTGAAGTAGCATTACTTGGAATTCCAAAGTAGCATTACTTACCTAGATTTCTAAAGAAACATTACTTACCTGGAGTTCTGTATTAATATTACTTACGTAAAGTTTTGAAGTAGCATTATTTACCCAGAGTCTTCAACCTTGAAAACTTGAGGAATACCCAAACCTTCTTGGGATTATGATACCTTATTACTTTTAATGAGTTTCTCAAAGTTTGTTGAAACTTAATATCAAAAAAGTGGAAGGTTATTGTAAGAAGTTGGAAAGGGAGCTTTTGAGATATGAAATGGAAAGGAAATCATCTTCCAAATAATATGATGTAACTATCCAATTAATGATGTCTCAACACATAAAATAAAGAGAGAAGTGAAGAAATGAAGTTCATGAACTAGAATGATTTCAATATTTCTTTTATTTTCTTCTTGTAACATGTAATGTATTTAAGTAATTTCAATTTAATTAATTACTTATAAAAGTAAGTTGTTGTAAAATGTAAAAATCAATTAGCTTCACTAAACTCTATTACTTAAAGTCATTTTGTAAAATCCAATTACTTAAGCTAGCTCTATGTAACATTTAAAATAGATTGTATTTGATTCAAATAAGAAAACTAAGAAGTGTTAGATGTCATCAACCATTGTATGCCACATAAGATAAACTCTAAGAAGATGCCTCTCAACAGTTTTGATCTTTTAACATAGCACATGGGAATTGGAGTTGTCTCCTATTTGATTTTGACATCTAAAATTATATAAATATAAATTAAAGCCTGCATGCCTGAGGATGGTAATTTTTGGAAAAGCAATTTTAACTAAAATAAGAGAGTTTAAGCTATATAAAACTCTATGTTTAGATTTTTGATTTTTTGTTTTGGATGAAATTGATTCAAAGTGAATAATCTCATTGATATATGTAGAACTTTGCATCTCAACAAATCATTTGGTGGATTTGTGAAGATTAAAATGGTAAAATTTGTGTTATCTTTAAATCTAAATGTGAATTCCAATCTTTCTTAATCATTTTTTTAAAATATTATCATTTCTTGAATGTTCATTTACTTGTACAGATTCAATAAGCTCTATAAAACTACTTATTATGAAGTAAAAAAAAAAATCTTCTCACATGGTCTAGTCTTTCATTCTCAATTTCTCAAAATTTCTTTACACATTCTCTGAAATAATTGCTTACTTGCTACAAAATCACTTTTCTATGATTCATGAACTCTTTGTTAAATTAATACCCCAAAAATAATAAAACTTACACATAATTTGTATAATCTATAAAAAACCAAGATCTATGAATAATTCAAAGTAAGTAGACATAAACATATGGGAGATTCACTATTAAATGAAGGGGATTTAATCTCATGAATACCTAGATAATTTTGATAGCCTATATAATATCTAGCCAATAGTTTTTGGTGACTCCACTAGGGAACTATGAACTAAACTCCTAGAACTAAAATTAGATTACTCACACAAGTCAAGATAGGTGCAGTTAATTTTTAATTTTCCAAAATTTACATGTTTTCCAAACTATTGTGTAAGAAGTTACATGCAAAATAAAAGGCACACTTATGATTTTAAATGCATTTTTTGTTGAAAATAACTTTACTTGCCAATTAATTAATTTGATTTACTTGAGTTTCTTTACTCATTATAAATAATCACTTTGCTTTTCTTATATCCTGCATGTCAAGTAAACACTTTGTTTTTTTAAGTTATTGCATAATAATTAATTATTTATCAAGCATTTACTTATAAAAATGAATTAATACCAAAATAAATCCTTAGAAAATCTTAAGCACTTCAATTTGGCAAATTATCCTTTCACCAGAGCAAGGGGAGCTCAAGGCCAAACTAATGACTTCTATGAATTGTAAGAATAGTTTAATTGCATCTTTCTTATCCAAGCCAAAGAAATAAAATCTATCCTTTCACTTGTGAGACAATCATTAACTCCTATGAACTATCTATAACATAATTCCTCAATAATAATCTAATCCATTAATCCTCAATTCCTTATTCCTAAAAGAATGGTGCTACCACTACCTATCCCTTGGGGGAGGCTATTAGCCCTTTGAATTTGAATCCTCTCCATGACTTGCCAAAGGGATCAAGAAATAATTTCTTGAAATTCATAGGTGATGGAAAACAAAGTCCAAATGAGCACTTGGCTGATTTCTTTGTAGCCTGTATAGTAATCGATGTTAAGCATGAAGATGTCTCTATTGGACTCTTCATTGAGACCTTGCATGAATTATATGTATAATGGTTTTAATATTTATCCTTTGTAACTATAGTAAGTTAGGCCATTATGCATGAAAAATTCAAGAAGAGGTTCAAATCTACTAAAGATTCTCATATATTACTCACCAAACTCACTCAGCTCAAAAAAGAATCACATGAACATATGCAAGATTTCATTACCAAGTTCAATAGATTACTCTATAAAATCCCTCAAGCTTCTCTACCCATTGGATATAATCAAAATTACTTCTTCATCAATGCTTAATTACCAAAAGTTAGTTATCAGTTGTGCAGAGCACATCCTGCTAACTTAATAGTCACTCAAAATCTTACCACAGAGGTTGAGGATGACTTGATTATAGATAGAAAAATAAAGAAAACAAATTTTAAGGGTGATTGTTATAATTCAATCACATAATAGACTACTAATCCCCCATTTTATTAGTCTAATTACTTTCTTCAAGTCAAGATGCAAAGTTCCCAAGGTACTCATGTAATCCCTACCAAGAATGCACATGCACGCAATTTCAATAATCAAAACTAGAACCATATTTTTGGCCCTTCATAAAGATTGTAAATTGAAGATACTTCTAAGAATCACATTGAGAGGAATGAATAAGATCAGATGGATGATGATACTAATCAAAGTCTTGTTAAAGAGGATGTTTTTTATAGATCTTGTTAGTAACTCCAATAAATTCTACCTAGAATATGAATCAAAAAATGACTATGAATAAATGCTTCAAAATGATCATAGCAATTCTTTATTAGTATTTATGAAATCACAAACTTATCAAGATGGTGAAAAATCTTCCAAGGAATGATAAAAAGAGAAAGAAGACCCTAGGTCAGATGTTATCATCCTCAAAAGAGGTAGTCCTTTACCCACTTCTTTTTCCCTAAAATATAAGTATGTAACATCTTATTCTCAACCTCATAAGCTAGTCACTCATACTTCTGAAGTTAATCCTATTTTGTGTATGTCCATCTTTTCTTTTAAAATTGTTGATCACATAAAAAAAATTAGATTCAAATGTCAGAATCCATGAGAGATGAAAGAAGACAAAATATGTTTATTTATAATAAAATCAAGAGAGAAATGATGAGATATGGGTTGAGTGAACATCCAAGTAAGCAATTAGAAGAAGAAAAAAACACTTTGAGATGGAAGAAATGCATGTGAGTTAAGATAAAGAAGAAGGTTATAGCTAGTTGAGTGATGGGAATAATAAAGAATAAATATGTCAGTTTGAAAACCTCATAGAAGGCCTAGAAATTGGATATCGTTGATGGGAAAATATATGGAATTTGATTGAAATTTTTTATATAAAATAAGTGATTAATTAGAGGTAGAAGTGGTGGCACTTGAACAATCATTACAATGTGAAAACATGGAAGAAAAAGAGGAAGAACAAGTTGCATCAGTTGAGGGTCACATGATAGAATAAAAAGAGCATAATGATGAAGAATTCATGATAGTAGGGCAATAGATTGAATCATATAATCAAGAAATTATATTTATCTTTGTAGTAATCATGAAATTCTTGTCAAAAAAAGGT